>MU188267.1:0-28723 GCA_016904865.1 Pissodes strobi
TCATTAAGGATTAAAGTCGCTCCCGTCGACCGCTCAAGTTGTTTATAATTAACAGTGAATGTTTATATAACATCTTTCAAGTTCAAGTTCAAACTTACGACAGGGTGATGTTTAATTAATGCTTTTAAGTAATTCACAATAGTACAGCTGAACGTAGCCTCATACACCCAAAATAAACCAATAAGAAAGTGTAAAAAGTGCGAACTAATTTGTTAAATCATAGCTGATCAAATAATATATACAAGCTTTAAGTGATGCAAATTTCACAGCTTTGTTAGAAAAGAAAGTAATTATATATACGGAGAGATATTAAATCTTTAAACGAGCACGTATATGATCCGCAAACCATAAAAACACTACAATGTATTTGTGAGCAGAAATATCATTCTAATTTGATTTGATTCTATTATAGTTCTCACTCTTTATCTAATTTTTTCTGTAATAATATTAAATAAATTTCGTTGTATTCGAAAGAGTTCCTTAAAATCAGGATTCTGGAACAACTTCTCGTAATTTTTATGAGGTTTCTCTGGTTCATAATATTTACAAACTCCTTTAAAAATAAATCTCCACTACTCTGAAAAGAACTGCTATATAGGGACTACTTTTCTCTTCCGTCAAAATATATTTTCTAATTTGTCTTCTTGCATTGTTCAAGATCCAAAACAGGATAAGACGATATCCCCGATGACATGATGAAATTTGACGTATATCGCCACCTCCTTAATAGTCGCGGGACCTTAGAGCGCTATAATTAGTCCTACACAAATATAACAAATACTCTCCACTTACTTACACCAACCATAACAAAGGATAAAAAAAGTGTAAAATTGAGTACACAAGCAATCAATAAGAATCAGGCCTTATATAAGAGTTAGATGAAATATCACGAAATCTCAATAAAACGTACTCAGGTTCTACTTCATATTGAAAGCGAGATTATCAACATGGAATATGTTCTAGATTTTCTGCGATTAATTTAAAACATAGAAGGAGTTATAATCACTATAATTATCTTACTTTTTATCTTGCTCTGCTAATTCCACTTTTTGCCGTTTACACAATTCTGTCGTTTCTTTGAAAGTTTTTTGATATCTTTTTTCAATGTCACTAATCCTTTTTTGGTATTCAATCTGTAAATCGTCTCTTAATTTCAACTCGCACTTCATTACTTCTTCTTCCAATCTAGTCTTAAATTCTACTATAAAGACAATTGTATGAATATCAATTCAAATGTTTAGAAAGTAAAAGTAAAAAAATCAACTATTATCATGTAACGACACTAGTTTTGCATACATATAGAACTAGTTTAGGGTTTAGAAATTTCAGCAAAGTGCACTACAACACAGTTCTATCCATAGCCATATAACTAAAATATGCCTATCGTTCTACCCACAATACCGACACAGAATTTTTGACCTCGACGAGCGTTTCGTTAACCACATTAGCATCATCAGGATATGGTTAAAATTAAACTTACAATCTGCTTACATTCAATTTATACTAACTATTTGCTTAATGAAGCGAAACTAAAAAGAACCAATCCTAGGTTCCTATTAGTCTCGCTCGATCAATCAATACGATGGACTACAGGGAATTTAAACTATTCTTACATTTAATAATTTTCATGCTTTAGGATGTGTCTAATATTCTCCTGTCAGATTTTTAACGTTTAATTGTTTTTCTATAATTAAATTCAAAAGCATTGATTTGTATATTCTACCATACTATAAATGAGATATGTGTTCTTTGAATCTCGTTTGTATGTAACTTCTAGTCTGCCCAACATATTTTTGGTTATAGTCCATACATCCAATTCCATAAATTTCAGTTTTTTTCAGTGTTTAATTTTTGTCCTTTGGACCACCCAATAGTTTGTGAAAATTAAACTGAGTTTGGTACACTAGTTTTAAATCTACGCCCTTAAAAAATTTTGGAGCCCTCTAGTATACTGAGGATTATAATATAGTATTGAAACATATTTTGTATTTTCATCCTGATTAACGAAACAAGTGGAATCACAAACGGTATTTCTAACCGCATGCCTATTCATTAGTATATCTATTAAGTTAGTGTTGAAACCATTAACTTTGGCTATATTCCTATCAATAAAGAAAGATTTAATAATGAAATTGAGAATAAAGCGAAAGTTGATGGTTTCAATACTAAGTTAATAGATAGACTAAGTAATAAACACCCGTTTAGAAAGACCATTCGTGATTCCAATTTTTTCGTTAATCAGGATGAAAAGTTTTTGTGAATCCAGATTTAACCAGAATGCAGCGAGACATTGAGGCAGATGTTAGAAATGAGTCTCGGCAGAGAGTGTCCAATGACGAACGGGATGTCCAGATTAAGTATCATCAAGGTGTGCCTACTATAGTTACAAAAACTAAGCACTTCCACAAAACGTCTAACGTACACAACATATTACCAAAATGTACGGGGGCTGCGCACCAAGTTGCATCAGCTTATGGAGAATGTTCAGGCCTGTCATTATGATGTATTGGTTTTTACAGAAACCTGGCTAAACAGCAGTTTTTACGATGCAGAGTTTAGTCTTCCTGAATATATCATTTACCGTAAACGCGGTTTTAGTGAGACGACTACGTGCATGAGAGGTGGAGGAACATTGATTGCTGTTCACAAGGATATTATCAGTAGGCATGCGAATATAGAGAACATTTTTATGACAATTGGTTCTGGACAAGCAAGCCTAATCTTCGGTGCAGTCTACTTTCCACCAAGGTCCAGTGCCTTGTGCTATTCAACTTTTACTGAAACATTGGATAGTCTCACTTCTGCTATGCATGACTCAACTCTTTGTGTGATTGGAGATTTCAACCTGCCTCATGGCATTTGGGTAAAGAGTCCTTTAAGTTCTTCAGTAACAGCTGCTAGAGGTGCCCCTCTGTATGAGGTTGCATCAACCGAAGAAGTTTCTAATGCCTGTGCATTTCACAACTTGTTTCAGGTTAATCATGTTCTAAATGCCAGCGAGTCTATGTTGGATCTCGTGTTGGCTCAGAACGCTACCACTGCTGTGTGTTGGGCCGATCTCTCTGTAGTTCCTCCGGACATATCATCCGCCACTCTGTGTGGAGATTGGCGCCACCACATTAACAAGTGACAATTGATTGAGGTTTGAAGGCGTTTACAGAGACTTTAAGTCGGCCAATTTTTCTGAAGTGTCTGACTTTCTGGATGGGTTTCATTGGGATGCCCTGTTGAGAGATAAGACTGTTGATGTCATGTTGAATATTTTTTATGAAGTACTGTATTTGTGTATTGATTGGTTTGTACCCCTAAAAAAGTACTCGGTTGGAAAATGTCCTGTATGGTATTCGGTAGAACTACAAAATTGCATTACAGTTAAAAAGATAGCACATAAATAAATCCACACATGCAGTGCATGATTACAGGGAGTTTTCTAGACTCAGAGGATTGTGTAAGGAACTAACTCGCGATAACTATAGAGGATATATAAATACTACATAGCAATCTTTATTTTCCAATTTAAAAGAATTCTGGTATTTCGTTAATAGTAAACGTCAAAATAATCATTACCCTAGTGAGTTCTCCTATGAAAACAGGAAGAGCTGCGCAAGTCAAGATGCGGTAAATATGTTTGCTGATTACTTTGCCACAGTGTACGGTGGGGACTCTGAGTATCTGCCCTCTGATGATCTTTCTACCACTGATATTAACGTTTCTGAACATAACATTTTAATATCTCAAATTTACGCAAAGCTTTCTTCCTTGGACATCAACAAGGATGCTGGGCCAGATGGTGTACCACCAATTTTTCTAAAACATTGCAGCTTTAATTTATCTAGGCCACTGTTCTATATCTTCAATTTGTGTCTCTCTAGTGGGAATTTTCCGGGTTTCTGGAAGGTGAGTTTTGTAACTACCATATTCAAAACGGGAGTTCGGTCATCAGTCAGCAATTATAGACCAATAAGCATTCTAAGTGTCATCCCAAAGTTGTTTGAGAGCCTGGTGTGTGATTTTCTCATTCCCACACTTGATCCACTTCTCATAAAGCAACAATTTGGCTTCGGTCCTCGAATATCTACTGAATTAAATCTTCTTACTCACGTTGACGGTCTGTCGAATGCTTTGGAAAATGGGTATCAGGTTGATACTGTCTACACTGACTTTTCCAAGGCATTTGACAGAGTGCCGCATGATGTACTAATTCACAAGCTCAGAGCGCTGGGTCCTCGGTTCACTTCTCTCATGTCTTGTTAGCTATTTGTCCCAGCGAAGGCAGATTGTTAGAATAGGCAATTTTTACTAATATGAAATTGAAATTCCTTCTGGAGTGCCACAAGGTTCTAATTTGGGTTCCTTTTTGTTTAATGTATTTATAAATGACATATTTGAAGGCATAGAGGACAGTGAATTTCAATTGTTTGCTGATGACCTAAAATTATCCTGTCAAATACTTGAGCCTGGTGACTCCAGGGACTCCAGCTTGATCTGAATGGCTTGGTGGAATGGTGTCAAAGGAACAGCATGTCATTGAATCCTTCCAAATGTAAAACCATATCTTTCTACCGGTGTAGAGATCCAGTTACTTTTAACTATGCTATTGATGGGGTATCCCTTGAAAGAATTTCTGTAGTGAAGGATTTGGGAATAACATTGGATGTCTCCCTCAATTTTATCACCCATATATCCAACATTGTTAATAAGGCATTCCAGATGCTTGGGCTCATCAAAAGATGTACTGCTGATTTCAATAGTGTGGTCGCGTTGAAGTGGTATTGTGCACTCGTTCGTCCTTACTTGGAGTATTCCTCAACTGTGTGGTTTCCACACTACAATGTCCATAGGAACGCACTTGAACGTGTTCAACAGACATTTCTTAAACATATAGCGTATAAACTTAATCTTGCAGAATATTCTGATGAAGAAACACTGTCCCAACTAAACTTGCTACCGATATTAGCGCGTCACCAGAGAAAAGATCTTTTGACGTTCTATTACATTCTTCACAAGAGAGTATCTGCACCTGACCTGTTAAATTCATGCACGATCAAGAGCAACACGCTCAACTTTTAGTTTTTCTGTTCCTAATCACAGAATTAACAACTGGTACAACTCTTTTATCTCCAGAGCATCCAGACTGGCTAACAGTCACTATAATTTGGATTTTTTACCTCACATCCGCAGTGCCTAAAGCAATTTCAGCTTGTGGAACTTTAATAACTGTGATATTTTGTATATTTTATTTCATTTTGGTCTGTTTTCTTTTTATATTCAGTATTATAGTTTTATAGTTGTTTCTGTTTATAAGTTATGTACTTTGGAAGTTTTTGTAATTGTAATTGGTCAATTTGCTCGTAGACAAATAAATAAATAAATACAAAATACGTTTCGATACTATATGATCCTCAGATACTAGAGGGCTCCAAAAAATTTTTAAGAACGTAGGTTTAAAATTCGTATACCAAATTCAGTTTAACGTTAGGAAATTATTGGGTGGTCAAAAAGACAAAACTGAAACATTAGACAAAAGGGAATTTATGAAATTGGATGCACGGACTATAACCAAAAATATGTTGGGTAAACTAAAAACAGTGTTGCCGAGCATGCTTTTGAAAATAATCATGGAATATCAATTAAAAATTTAAAATTACTTCATAGTATATCTGAGAGGAGACCATTGTATTGGTTGATCGAGTGAGACTAATAAATAGCATCTCAAGATTGTTTTTTTTTTAATTTCGCTTGATTAAGCAAATAGTTCATATAAAATAGAGCGAGGTTTAGCGTCGCGTGCAAAAATGATATTTCGTTATTGTGGATAGAACTGTGTTGTAGTAATAAATATAAAATTTTAAGTGCCTTAACAATCGCAAAAAGATCATACTCACTCACCAAAGAGATCTTCAAAAATATTATTAATATTACTCGTATAGTAAGTATCTACTAAACATATAAACGTTAAAATACACTCGCAGTTTTAAGGAGCTATTGCAATGCCAATTACTCACCATTGTCTTTTTCTCTATTGTGATCTTCTGCTATAGTTCTATTAAATTCAGGATCACCTTTCATTTTCTTGGTTTCCTGCAATTCATTCTCCAGCTTTATGTTTCTGCTCTTTAATTTCTCGATTTCCATTTTCATTTTTTCAAGCCACTTTCTCATCTCTTTTTTGTCTTGTTCATATTGTTTCATAGATTTTAATAATTCAGCTAAATCATTTTCTTTTCCACTAAGTTGTTCATTTAAGCGTTGGAGCTCCTTCTGAAGATGTTCTGTAACAATACGACACATATTTACTGTGACATGAAAAGTGTTTTTGCTTATGTTTTAATATTAGTGAATGTGCACGAGTACTGAAATTTTTTTAGCAGACACTTGAGCATATACGGAGGTGAAAATAAGATACAGAATAGCACATAATAAAATAATAGCTTGTTCCAAACTGGTTAATAAACATTTAATGATTGGAAAACGATTTGTTTGATCTTTATTGATGAGCAACTGTAAGTAACTGCTCTTGTCTATTAGAAATTAAATTTAATACATAGACATAACAAATTCAAACAATTTAGAAATAAGCTAGAATAAATTATGGAGGATTTATATTTTGTACTGATTAAACGAGTTAAAAAAGCATAATTGGACATTCAATTGTCGCGACACTAGGAAAAGATATATATTTTTGACCTCCCAGCATTAACTCTGATTATTTTTTGCAGATAGATGCACTTTTTGATGCTTTGACAAATTACAAAATTCAAATCAACCATAATTTTTGGTTCCAATAGATATTAAGTACCAATAGCTCAGTAGAAAAGCCTGATAATCTGTAATATTGCTTTAATCAATATCTTATTCAAATTTAAAAAAAACTGAGACCCACAACAAAAGAACCTAAGCCCCGCTGAGCAACTTGGTAAAACTACCGTATGAGGAAAAAACATTGAAGATTTACCTATTTATTAAATAAAATCATAAAGACATATCGTTTGTCAAAGATATATTTTGAAAGTTGGACCTTTCCGCTAGGTTTAAACGAAGCTTGTAAAAAAGCGACAACAATGTAAAAGATAGGCATCTGAGCAATCTTTCTATTCCTACAGCATAGTCTTATCCCCAATACCAAACCATAATTTTTGAACTCTTGCATTGCAAAAATTCTGTTTTGGTATTGTGGATAAAAAGTGTTGTAGTGCATTTTGCCGAATGCTCCAAACCCCAACTCAGTCAGTCTTTCTATTCAAAGGCGATGCCCTGAACTCCAGTTATTTTTATTTAAATCCCGAGAAAACCCCGTTTCCAATTTGTGACCAGCAAGACATGAAAAAACATAAAACGATTTTCGTCTAAATTAGATTTTATGGGCTTATGAGTAAACATTAAAGGTTGCAAAAATTAAAATATGTGGTTGATAGATTTAGGTAAAAGTACAAAAACCGATTTGGTCAAAACAGTTTCATTGATATTCGATTTCACAAGTGGATGCTGACATAAAACACAAATGAAACACTGAAAGGTCTAAAAAAACCTTCAGATATTTAATATTTTTCTTACCGACCATATTTCCGGTATCGTTAATATTTTTCCCATTTACTTCCTCCGGTAATTTCAGGTTTGCTAGCTCATCATCCTTCGTCTTGACAAGATCTTTCAAGTGGTATATTTCCTTTTCCAAACTATTTCGTAAACTTTCATATTGTTGTAGTTTTTCTAAGCATTTTTTCAATTCTACACTAAGGCTGCATTTTTCACCTTCGGCAATAGTAATTGCATTTTGAAGATCTTGTATTGTATCTTCTAACTCTTTTCGTTTCTCCTCAGAGGCGTGTAGATTTAAAATGGCTTCTTTGAACTGACCTTTTAAGACTTCGTCAGGCTCTAGAATGTTGAAGAGATTCGGTTGTGACTTTTTTAAACCACTTATGACAGTTTCTAAGTTAGAAAATATGTTTATAACTGTATATATCAAAAAAATAAAATAAACGTTGATTTGGTACTATGATTAACCATTTTATTAGAAGTTTCAAAAGGCTACCACTTCGATTAAATTATTAAATAATAGCATTTTTTCACTTTCGATAGTTGTATTGTATTGTTATCCCTTATATAGTGTTACATATTTCAAATATATCTAAAATTTAAAACATTCCATTTATCACAAAAAGCGCAGTTGTATACCAATTAAAATCCTTTCGAACGACATGTGTTTCAGATTTTAGAATGTTTTGCAAATATTAAAAATTTGTAGTAGGAATAACATAGACTGATAGCTGGTAGTAATATAGATTGGAGACAAAATGTATTAACCAGAAAAGAATTAGCAAGTGAACACGACTATTTGTTTAATTTCTTGTCTTGTCGAATTGCGAAAATATCATTTCTCATAAACGAACACACGAAAAATATCTAAAACTTTAAGCAAAATTTGTAAATAAAAAATGCGAAAGAAAAAATTATTCTTTACGTGAGGCGCCAAGAAAAACAAGAAACGTCTGAAATGGCTCCATTTCGAAAAATTCATGTGCACGAATTAGTTGTGACATACACGACCACCACTCGTTTCATCCGAAAATATTGGCACGTCCAATTTTTCATTCAGTCGAAGAGGCAAGGAACTTTTTGACCTTATTATGTGTTAGGGATTGATTCTATCACGACGATCCCATATATATGTCAAATAGATTTAAAAAAAATAGCCAGCTACGACATGGAGGCAACGTTGTACTTCAGCGTCAGCTGGTCATGAAATTGAGATGCTTTATTGTCAAAAAAAAAATACAATTTGTAGACAAAGCTAGAGCTAGACTACAAAACATATAAAAATACAAATAGAAACATACAATAAAAATTAAAAAAAAAACCTAACAATGCAAAACTTTATACAATTGTGCAAATTGTACGTGGTCAAAATATTATATAAAATATTAAATATCAAAATATTTAACATCAAATCCTAGACAGTAAACACCAAACATTAAACATTAAATCATTAAACCAGTGTGTAAGATGCTCAAAATTAAGTATTAATAAAAAAAGTCGTTTACTGCGTCTAAAGCTCTCTCAGTAAGTATAATCTCAAACCTCACGAAATGAGGGAAAAGATGTTATAGACTTCATTTCAAATGGCAGATAATTGTGCATTTTTTTTTCATTGTACAGTATAGAGCTTTTAACTACCTTCGAGCGTGGGGTTGGCAAATAAAGATCATGCTCCGTATTCCTAAGTGGATAGTTGTGTGTGCTTGCCGATTAAGCAAACGGATTCAAATATGAATAAGGAAGGAAGAGTTAATATTTTAAATTTTTTAAAGAAATCCTGGCAGTGAGCTATACTGTTTAGTCTCAGCGAGTATCGAACAGCTCTCTTTTGTAGTTTGAAAATACCCCCAAATTGAGTCGCACAACACGTACCCCAGAATGGAAGGGCGTATCGGAGATGCGACTCAAAAAGGGCATAATAGACTGTTCTAGCAGTAGATAAGTTAAGCTACCTGGAAATCGTTCTTGGTGCAAAACAGGTAGAACTTAATGTTTTTGATAAGGCATCGATGTGCAAGTCCCACTTTAAATGGTTGTCCATAACAAGCCCCAAGAATTTCACAGATTCAACGACGTCAATAGTGGTGTTATTAAGTACAAAGATTGCAACGTACTTTTATATGACAAAAGTTTAGTTTTAGAAACGTTAAGCTACAGGAGATTAGAATCGCACCCTGATTTAATGGTGATAAGTCACTATATACAGTTCTGTGAACCGCCGTAATATCCGGGTTCACCAAGTGAAACTAGTATAGTCCGCAAAGAAACAGACTTTACCGCTAATATCCAGACAAGCAATGTCGTTGATAAACAGAAGAAACAAAATAGGACCTAGTACTGACTGGGGCACTCCAGAATCTATTGGCTTGCAAGAAGACATCAACCCTCACAAGCTGACTTCTGTTGTTAAGATACGACTTAAACCATTCGAGAGGCACTCCTCTGAATCCGTAGTACTGCAATTTGTTAATTAAGATATTATGATTTACACAATCGAAAGCTTTAGAGAAATCACAGTAAATTGCTGTAGAGTGATGGTTGTTCAGGTTGTCAGAGGGAAAACATAGCATCATTTGTGCATTTGTTACTTAAAAATCCAAATTGATGGGTAGTAAGTATTTTATATTTAGAGAGAAAAGATAGAAGCCTTTTTTTTTAACCAATCTTTCAATGATCGTTGATAATGTGGGAAGGAGTGCAATTGGGCGATAGTTTGAAGCTTGGTCTTTATCCCCTCCTTTATGCAAAGGAATAATTATTGCCGTTTTACGACAGTTTGGAAGAACCCCATTTTGGAATGACTTGTTAATTAAAGTAGTAAGATGGTTTAATGTGTATTGCCGGCAGGTTTGAGAACATTTTCAGAGTAAGCCAATCAGTCCCAGATGAGGATTTGTTTTTAATAATGTCTTTAATTGTGCTGCGAAGCTCAGCAAATGCTACATGCCTAAAGAAAAAACTGTGTAAATTCACATTAGCTTTAGAAAAAAATGAAAGTGGATCATGAGGAGTTATGATGTTCATTAAATCTTTAGCCACATTTACAAAGTAATTGTTTAGGTTTTCAGGTGAATTAATGATTTTGCTAGACGAAGAAGTCTTATTCCTTAAGTCATTCACAATAGACCATGATTCTTTAGCAACGTTACTGGATTTAGCCAGCCTCTCATTATAATAAATGTCCTTGGCGGCTTTTATAGTTTTATGATAGACTTTTCTGTAAAGTTTAACGTAATCATGGAAGAAGACGCTGTCCGAGTAGTTACGGTAGTATAATTTTTGACAAACACAGGCTCATCAATATTTAACCAATGACCAGTTATGGCAATGATTTCTGGAAAATTAAGCTATTCTAATAAAAGAAATAATTCATCTGTTTTGTGTCTTAAGGACTGAATATTAATAAGAAAAACACTAATCTTGCCATCATCCAATTTTTCAGAGGGTGCTTGATCCTCTGTTTGTGTCAATTTACCTAAAAATTCCCCCCTCTAATCGGAGGGTTAGAAGCAAAATAATTGCTATGACTTTCCCCAACCTTCTGAAGGTGTTGAAGTCTCTCCGATGAAAAGAAAGACCTGAAGGCAGAGAGATCCGTTTCAACCTCAGCCGAACCAATACCGTAGGCGTCGTGGAAGCGATAATATAACTTACGCAAGGAGTCCACGTCACTAGGAAGTTCCTCCGAAGCTAGAGCTAATTTGATGCTAGTGTTGATGTGCCCTTCAAAGCACACATTGGAGGATTGGTCATGGAGATAGACAAGGAACAGCCGAGGAGCCTTTAATATGGAGGGGCCCCTAAGTCTAGCCAGCAAATAATGTCCATTAGCCGCATCCGAATCTCACAACAGCCGCACTATAGGGTCCATATACAGCCCACTATCCCTTTTCACACTTTTCTCCGCAACAACCTCCAAATTCTCTAGCGCAAGAGACTTACAGGTAGCCAAAGCTTCCCTGTTAGACCAACCCCAACAGACCTCACCCCTTCAGCTATATGTACAGACTATTTCAGTATCCGGCGGCCACATACTTATGTCCTTAAACTGCTTTAGGTGGCTTTTTTCTACACACCAACCTTGAAATCGGAGTATGAACGATCCTTATTCTTCAACATTGGAAAGCATCGGATAAAGTCAGTAGTTTCAAGTATTTATTTGGCATAGTGTGCAAGCTGATTTGCTGTATTAGGAGGTGGTATCTTGGACACTATCACATAATGCCAGTATTCTTTTATGGGGGATATGTGAGCTGTGGGAGCAATGACTTTAGGAGAAGGGCTAACCACTGTGTCATCGTTATCTGTATGGTCGGTCTGAGTCGAAATCGATTTTTTTACTGTTGGTGGGTTACTCCTAATAATTGGCTTATCTTTGGCACCCAACTTTTCTATCGTGAGTGCCATTTGATTTACACTTTTTCGCATATCGCCTATTTCCTTCAATAACTCTTCCTTTGATGGATGGTTCTGAACTTTAACAGACTCATCATGATTGTCCATAAAAATAGATGACAGATTGAATATGTCTTGCTTCATTTCCTTGATCGAATGGAATAAAGTTTCTTATCTATTATCATAGTAGAGTGCCCAACGCAGTAAAAGCCTTCTATAAATGATTTTTGTGGGCACCTCGGGGTTACAAGCTGAAATTTTCACAGAATGAAGGCTTTATTATATTAATTCAAAATCCGAAGGTAATAAAAAATCATAACTGGCAAAAGGGCAGTATACCTAAAAATCGAGATTATTATATGAACGTGTATATTAAATTATGAATGTTTTCATATAAAATTCATCTACACTTTTGTACGAATTATATTTTTTATCATTGCTTGAAATATGCAGATTACATTGGCCCTTACGGCAAAATAAATCATAGAATTATACTCATTTTTGTATTCACCTCGCATTCTCTCCGAAATGAAGGCTCAAATCAAAAATTTTTATTCTTGCAAAAAGTTTGCCTTAAGTATTTAGAATACATAGGTGCATGAATACATTTTTTGTCTCTCAAATGGTAATGGAAAAATAGAATTAAATGTAAAATAGTATATTATTTTATATGGAGGAAAAGTGATACTTTTCATGGCGCGCTCGTGTTTAACAGCCGAACGGAGTGAGCCTGGTAATAGAGAGCAAGCCATGAAAAGTAACTTTTCCTCCAAATAAAATATGCTGTTTTTTCTTCAAATGTCGACATATTAATGCAAAAACACCTCTTTTTAATAGTAATAATATCTAATTGTTATTAGAGATAAGTGGGTTAACAAGGCGGCTTAGACCGGTGTCGGTGAATAGGCGCACGTTGTTGCTATAGTAATGTAACATAAAGCTGTCAGTGGACACTGTCAGCAAAAATTATTTTTTAAAGATTGCGTCTCCGATTGCGTTTTAATTCCGTATTGATAAGCAGTTATTGAGTAAGTTCGATTAAATAATAACCAATTTGTTCCTAAATTAGTGATTTTTAGAAATGCAGTCGCAAATTGAGTGATAAATACAAATTGTAGTTTAATAAATCTTGAGTTGTTGACGCTTATCTTGTTGTCTGTTTGTATTGTATCTATGTTGCTATGACAACACTTTTATCTCCGCCGGCGGAAAAGTGAAAAGTAAAGCTCCGGCGGAGGAAAAACGAAACTTCGCGGCCGCCTACACAGTCGAGTAATGACGGATTTACTGACGTTTGAAGAAAAAAGTAAATTTCTTCTAGCCGCGACCGTCCGATCTCGCGCTTCCCGAGTACTCTCGTATCTCACTTTTCTTCATAGCTTCCTCTCTCTCGCGCCTATTGTACAATACAATAAGTGCTTTTACACCATTACGGGTTAGAAGACTAATAATAATAAGAGCTATTATTAATTGAATAAAGTCAATGAAGACAGTTTCAATTATACTGAAACTTATTTTTCCTATACGCTGCTAGGTAATAAAGAAGTAGAAAAAAAATAATATGCTTAATGCAACTGCTATTAAAAAAAAGACTAGCTTTTATTCAGAATAGAAAAACTGAAAATGTAAAAATCTATTTATCTTCAGTGTCTGTATCTTCTTCAGGAATAGACACAATGACTTCAATATTGCCTTCCAGTATTTTTTGCATGATCCTAGGCAACCTATTTAATTTCTTCTACGTGTACAAGCTTTGCTTTCATACAATCTAATAAAAAATTATTTAATTAAGTTTTATTATGTACCGATTTAATCTAATAATAAGTTACCTTTTTACATCCAAAACAGTGGAATTTATTTATCCACTCTGTTTTTAGTTAAAAAAAAAAACAGTTAGCGAACTTTTTATCTGAACGAGCACTCTCATAAAACGAATTTCAAGTTCGCAACTATAGTGGGGGATTTAACAATATTTTTGATAAGAAAACAAATTGGGAACCAATTGACAACAAATTACTATCCTCTATGGTCACGAAGAAGCTGATACTAGGATTTTGTTGCATTATACTCTCTGCTAAACATTGTATGTATTATTTGACATGCATAGTGGACTCCAATGACACTGATGTACTTGTACTTCTGGTACATATTAAAAATATATATTTCTAGAGAATTTGGGGTAAAATGTGGAAGAGGAAATTCGGTGCGATATGTGGCCGTTCATGATATCAACCTAGAAGGAAAGCATGCAAAAAAATTACCTGCATTTCATGCTCTAACGGGTTGTCATACAACCAGCCAGTTTTCAGGATTAGGAAAAATAAAATGTTGGAAAATTTATCTAAATTATTCCGATTATTTAGACGGTATTGGGTCCAGGAATTTTCAGATGGCATGTTCAATAACATAGAGAAATTTATCATAAAATTATTTTCAACAAATCCAAACATTTCGTCTATTAATATTTTCAGGACACTATTGGACTCTTCATCGCTAATTGAAAAAACTAGCCCCTACAAAAAAAAGTTTAAAATTTCGCAGTATGAGAGCACATTATCAAACTAAGCTGTGCTTCAGTTCTTTAGAACCAAATCCCCTATTACCAGAGGTGACAGAATGCGGATGGAAATTTGAGAAGGCAGGTGATATCCAAATTATCCCCAATTTTAACAACACCAGCATTTCCTTCGGATGTAATAGTATATTGTGTAACAAGTGCGTGAAGTCAACTTTTATACACGAATGTGATGTTTGCGGCCCAAGCCGAAGGCGAGGGTCGCAATATCACATGAGTGTATAAAAGTCTTCACGCACGTGTCGCACACTATACTTTTTCTACGACCGTAAATTTCCGGAAAATGAATTTACCTTATTTTGGTTTTGCCAGGATACAAATTTTTGATAAGTAATTTCGTAAATTTTGAGGGATTTTCTCGGCAATAAGGATTCGCTTGCAATATTGGCTGCGGCTAATATTTATTTATTTATTTATTTATTTCTTCAAGCCATACAATCGAATATCGACAAGGCGCCGTCAACATAATAAAACTTACACTTAAAATTACAATTACAGAAAAATAAAATCTACAATAAAGATTACAATATACAAAACAAAACAAATCAAATCACAATGTCGCAACACACTAACCAATACAATGATAAAGATTAGAAATCAAATGAGTAGAGGCAACCTTCCTTAAGATCTTTTATAACATGCTGCTTAAATATGTTAAAGTTTGTTATATTTCTTATTTCTGATGGTAGCTTCAAAAATGCTCTAATGGCTCTATATCGTGGTCCTCTTTCGAAAAACGTTGTTCGATGTTCAGGTATGTTAAGGCAATTCTCGGCTCTAGTACCAACCGACACATCACCCCTACGGTTCCTGTTGGTCAGAAATAGATCAGGATGTTTCTTCACAAACAAAACCAGCGCAAGAAAATAAAGGGAAGGTGCTGTTAAAAATCCAAGTTGCGTAAAATATGCCCTACAAGATTGACGGTAAGGCAATTTCAACATGCAGCGAATTATTCGTTTCTGGGCAATGAAGATTTTTTTTGCTCCTGAAGATGATCCCCAAAACATGATTCCATATGAGATTATAGACTGTACGTATGAGAAATAAAAGATACGTAGATTTTTAATGGATACTTGATCCCTTATAGAGCGAATCACCATGCATACGCTATTCAATTTAGATCGCAGGCATCCAATGTGAGCCTCCCAAGACAATCCACTGTCCACATAAACCCCAAGAAATTTCTCCCTCTCGACAATAGGTACAGACCTATGTTGCAGACCAACATACAGGGATGCGCTCCTGCTCCCGCCAATAATAAACTCCATGAGACCAGTTTTCTGTATGTTCAAGATAAAGTTGTTGGCCTCGCACCAATCAGGCGGCCACAGTGCCAAGCCGAGACAGTTCGCCCCGGGAACCAGCAGACAAAATGACTGACGTATCATCCGCAAACTGACTCATCGCCCCAAGACACTGATCCCCGGACAAGTCATTGACATAAAGCAGGAACAGAAGCGGACCCAATATTGATCCCTGGGGCACCCCCTGAGACACCCTCACAAGCGAAGATACACGCGGTCCAGCATCTCCTTCAACACACACACACTGGCTCCTATCAGACAAATACGATTTCAATAGTGAGGCACCCACTCCCCTCACACCACACGCTTCCAACTTGCTCAGGAGTCTGGGATGGTTTATAGTATCGAATGCCCTTGAGAGATCAAAAAATAATCCTGCCGTTATCCTTTTTTTATCTAGCTGATGAAAGATATGGTCGATAATATTAAAAATTGCTGCGTCTGTAGATTTCCCGGACCTAAATCCAAATTGATGTGGAACCAGCATCTTGTTTTGTTGCATAAATGTTATGAGTCGGTTATAGATTGCTCTCTCCAGAACCTTCGACACTGATGGCAATAAAGATACTGGTCTGTAATTGTCGATGTTGCCCCTGCTCCCTTTTTTTAAAACTGGGATCACCTTGGCTTTTTTCAAAGAACCGGGAAAAACACCCGTTAGGAAACATGTATTAATTATGCCAGTCAAGGGTTCAGCAACCAAATCAGCAACCTTCCTTAACAGAAACACCGGGACTCCATCCAAGCCAGCCGACCGCTTATTAGGTAGACGCCTTATAATGTCAGAGACCTCACAAACATCAACAGGTGTAAGAAAAAATGTTGGGTAAGTATTACTACTTCTGAAGGAATGGTTACTTGATCGGGTAGGATTCAAAAGAAACGCCTCACTAAACAATTCTGCAACCAAATCAGGTTCTTCGACTATTCCCTTAGATGTTTCAAGCCGGATGTATAAGTTTTGATGCATCTTATTCGTAAGTTCATTAAAAATCCCCCAAACAGCCCGAACCTTATTCCGAGAAAGTTGAATTATATCATTGTGGTGATTCTTTCTCAACACAGAAATTCGTTTTCTATACATTTTCCTTTCCTTCTTGTACTGTTTTAAAATATTAGAATTGCCAGAATTTTTAGCAATGTTGTACAGGTCTCTAAGATACTCAGAAAATTTCCTGATTTCAGGAGTTACCCAATTCTTCTTTTTGTCCCTTACTCTAGAGGTCTTCAAAGGAAAAAATAAATTAAAATAATAATTAAAGATGTTTCCAAATATTTCATACTTTCCATCACCATCACTCACCGCATTCACCTCCGTCCACCTCTCGCTGATCAGAGCATTTCGAAATCTTAAAATACCATCATTTGTGTAAAATCTTCGTTTGACGAACCGCTGTCGCCCTCCAACCAACAAATTTACATTTAAAATTTGGGCATAGTGATCCGATAAATTACAATCAAGACTTTCAAACTTAGCAACATTAGGTGGAAAATTACTAAATATGTTATCAATTTGTGTCCCACCCGACTCATTCTTCCTAGTTAGACCGACGGCATGTGGCATCAGACCGTAGCTTTGGCAAAGGGAGACAATTGAATCAGACTCGGTGTTATTAACATTAAAGTTTACATTAAAATCACCAGCTAAAATTAAGTAATTCTTTGGAGAAAAGGTTGCCTCCAATATCTCAGACAATTTATTTAAGAAATCCAGGAACACACTGGATGGAGATCGATATACACAGATACATAAACATATACAATTTCTAAATTCAAACTCACTAGCGCAACACTCAAAAGATTCATCCAAGCTGCGGTCAGCAACCCGTAAGCTCTTTGTAGCCTGATCATTCCTCAGATATATTGCTGTGCCTCCACCTCTTCGGTTAGCACGAGAAGAATATGACATCAACGCAAAATTGTCAAGGTGTATTGCTTCAATATCCGCACCCTTAAGCCAGTGCTCAGTGACAAACAACAATGTTGGCTGTACTTCATCCAATAATATATCTAATTCCATTATTTTATTCTTGATGCTTCGAATATTTAAATGAAGAATCCGAATATGACGGTAATCATCGTTGATTGAGTTATTGCGACTTGTTACTTTCCTTTTTTGGATTGGCAAGCCAGGCAAAAATTTTTTGAATAGTCCTGATATTTGGAGTTAATTATATTAGTGCAGATCATTGGAACCCACTGGTCTTTTCCCTCCAGCAGACTTACTAGGCGTTGTTCTAAGTCATCATTACCACTATGTCCTGTTGCTGCTACTTCAGCAATCCACTGGTCTTTTCCCAATCTTTCAGGTTGCCTGGCTTTCAGCACTGATGTCATGTCACCAATTGAATTTGAGCTCAAGGAAAATATATTAGCAACAATATACTTTACTAGTTTAAGTTTACTGTAGTATGAAAACTTTGAATCTCGACCGTTATTGGTGACAAACCTATCATATGGCAGAAACCAACAATGCTTATATGCTCTCTGCACTGTCTTTTTTATTGCCAAGTTAAATTGGTATATGCTATTATTTAAGGCAGCTTTTTGAGTCATATATGGAGGGCCAATTATGATGACATTTGTATGCTCAAATTCATATAAAAAGTTGAGGCAGAAAACTTCGTCCAGGGCATTTCCTCAGGTCCCAAGAAAACCACCACAAAATCACTCTTCGTGAAATACTTGCTCAGAAGGATGTGTTGTTTGAGATCCTCGAGAACCACCCCAGAACTATACTGGCAATTGATTTCCGATTTACCATTTACGGCCAATTTAAATAGGCGTCCACAACCCAAAACACCCAATCTCTCGCCAATAATCAAAATCCTCCTAGTGCTGGAACACTGATCACCACTGGCTGCATCCGAAGCAACGTGCAAACCCTTTATGGACGCCTCAATACCCACAGATGGAGGTTGAATTGGATCCCCTCTTCCAGTGTTAGACATATCCCGCTCACAAATTTCGGATGGGTTAGTAAGGTTTATGCCGCGTGTCTGACATCCAACCTCCGTCATCGAAGTATTTGTTTGGCATTCTGATTCTTTTAGGTCAACTGTTGTAGTTGTCTGGCTTTCTGATTCTCTTAGGTTGATTGTAGTTGTCTGGCTTGCAGTATGTGATGCCTGACAAATCACTTGAACTGCCTTATGTGAACTGTTAATCCTTTCTGTTTGGCTTTCTCTATGATTTGTTTTTATTGAGGTTTGAGTTCCTTTACTGTCACATACCTTGTTACCAAACACTGCAATCATATCTGCTTGTTTTTCGATTTTATTTTTAAGGTGGGAGATAATGGTATTTTGTTCCTCCATCTTGTGCACATATTGTTCTTCTTGGTCATAAGCTTCAGTCTCAAATGACTTAGAACTTCTTTTCAACTTTCCAATAAATATGTCCTTTTGTTGAATTTCTTCCTGCAGTTCTTTGATTTGTTGCTTTAGACATTGATGATAATCAAATTCTACCTCGCTGCGCATTTCTTCTTCAGCACATTTTGTTGAGCAGAAAATCAAGTTCCCGCGAATTAAGGTATACTGCTTAATATCCCTCTTTGTACAACTAGGATGGAATACATTATTACAAGATATGCAAACCATGTTTTTTTGAATTTTTCTACAACATTTGAATGTTTCAGCCATTACAGCTAACTTAATTCAGAGCCCTACTTAATTCAGAGACCGCCGCACGCCGGGAAATATTAAATTGAAATCCGGCAACACTGAGACCAGATATGCGCCAGGAACCAGTAAATTTCCAAAACAACAACAGTCTATCAGCACTTTTCAGAGTCAAACAAAGGCTATCTTTACTTACAGCCAATGCTGGTAATCCTATTGACAGGTTTCTGCACATGAAACTAAGTAATTTATGTAAAAATCGACATAAATAGAGTTAAAACCAAAACAAACACGCGGCGACGTTGCCGTTCATTTCTGGTGGAGTACCACATAATTCCAGATCAGAATCTGAGTCCATAGTTTTGAAATTTCAAACAATATTTGCACGATCAACGTAATTACACAATAATTATTCTTTTTAATGACAGTTGTCATAGCTCGCAAAACTTCAATCAAAATAGGACAAGCATAGCCACCTGTTCATTTTGGATCCGCGCGTACATGGGATCTTATGGAAGTATGCGTGAAATAAATCCCATAAGGAATACGTTGTACTTCACGCACCGGTGCGTGAAATTGTACTTCACGCATTAGTAGTGATGCGTGAAAGTATATTTCACGCACGGTCGTAGAAAAAAGTATTTATTGCATTGCTAAAAAAGGTAAATTATTATTAGATTAAATAGGTACATAATAAAACTTAATCAAATAATTTTTTATTAGATTGTATGGAAGCAAGCTTGTAGACGTAGAACAAATTAAATAGGTTGCATAGGATCATGCAAAAAAAAATACTGGAAGGTAATATTGAAGTCATTATGTCTATTCATGAAGAAGATACAGACACTGAAGATAAATATATTTTGATATTATAAAGATTTTTTTTAAATTTTCAGTTAATCTATTCTGAATAAAAGCTAGTCCTTTTTTAATAGCAGTTGCATTAAGTATATGATTTTTTTTCTACTTCTTTATTACCTAGGAAAAATAAATTTCAGTATAATCGAAAATGTCTTCATTGACTTTATTCAATTAATAATAGCTATTATTATTATTAGTATTCTAACCCGTAATGGTGTAAAAGCACTTATTGCATTGTACAATAGACGCGAGAGAGAGGAAGCTATGAAGAAAAGTGAGATACGAGAGTACTCGGAAAGCGCAAGATCGGACGGTCGCGGCTAGCAGAAAATTACTTTTTTACATTTAATTCTATTTTTCCATTACCATTTGAGAAAAAAAAATTATTCGTGCACCTATGTATTCTAAATACTTAAGGCAAACTTTTTGCAAGAATAAAAAATTTTGATTTGGGCCTTCGTTTTGGAGAGAATGCGAGGTGAATACAAAAATGAGTATATTTCAATCAGATTTTGTCCAGGTTCGATGGGAGATATTTCAATTTTTTTATTTATTTTACCGTAAGGGCCAATGTAATCTGCATATTTCAAGCAATGATAAATATATAATTTGTACAAAAATGTAGATGAATTTTATATGAAAACATTTGTAAATTAATATCCTACACGTTCATATAATAATCTCGATTTTTAGGTATACTGCCCTTTTGCCCGTTATGATTTTTTATTACCTTCGGATTTTGAATTAATATAATAAAACCTTCATTCTGTGAAAATTTCAGCTTGTAACCCCGAGGTGCTCACACAAGTCAAAATAAGTTATAAGTAGCACTCTACTAAAAATGGGTTTGAACACGCTAAGCTAAGAATTAGCCCGCAAAATCTGCTAAAGTACTTCCACCCCATAGTTCCGTATGGGTCTTAATTAAACCAATAGGCATGCACAAAAGTGACAGTAAATGAGTGGAGCTAGATGCAATTTATGAAATTTGAAAAATGTAAGCCAGTAACTTTTTCTACCAGATTAGAACTCATTTAGGGCATGCCTTGGGTTAGTTTCAGTTGGTGGTACCTCCGAAGCGAGCAAAGCGAGCGAAGGGTCATGCCTTGTCCCACGCTTATCTAGCTATACTCATTAACTGTCACTTTTGTGCAATCCTATTGGTTTAATTAAGACCCATAAGGGAACTGTGGGGTGGACGTACTCTTGCGCAAAATCTAGGGGAAATCCGCACTAGAAGTAACATCTGTCGAATCGGGATTCTAGGAAAAAGGCTGCTATACAATGTGTTCTATACTTTCAGCACTCATTATATAGTATATTTATGTTGGGGTGAAAGTCGTAAGTCTGACAACAAAAAATAACGTGCACTCTTTGGACCACTGCTTTAATGTTCCAGCTCTCGGTCTTTGTCGCACGATACGCATGGCTGACCATTATTTATATATTTCTACAGGAGTCATAAAGTCAAGTAAAAAAATCCATTCGATTTTTAATATGTTTTTTTAAATTTTGAAACTCGTTCTCATGACCAGCTGATGTACAACATTGCCTCCATGAAGCTGCTGACTAATTTCTTTAAAACTATTTGACATATATAATTTATTGGAAAAAATTCAGCGCCTATCAAACAATTTTAAATACCACTTTTTTGAAGAAGTTTCATATCTTGCCGCAACAACATCCAAAGCGGGTGCTCATCAGTTCATTGGTTGTTTATATGGCATCGTACTATGTGTTGGAATCAATCTCTATATATAATAAGGTCAAAAAAACTCCTGCCTCTTGGACTAAGTTTACAACAATACAAATAACGTACTCATATGGTCAAACCACTGGAATAGAAAAAAAACTCAATGGCAGGAAGGAGAAGTACGAAATAAATACCTTTACATTCAATTTGGTCTAACAATTTCTTCCAAGAACTAATTTGCTCTTCAATCAGTCCTTTTTCTATAGTTTCCTTTTCGATTTTCTCTAGGAAATTGTCCATTTGAATCTTTATTTCCGCTACTATTTCAGGATAAACTTTTTTAACTGAATTACTACTGCAATTTTTCTCCAAATGTTCCATGACGTTTTTTAATTGTAATTTAAGTGCATCATAGTCGTTTTTCACATTGGCATTTTCAGATATTTCTTCATTCGAGGAAATCGTTCTACTAATTTTTGATTTTTTTAGTTGAGTTTTTAATTCTTCTACCTCCTTTTTAAGTTGCAAAATCTAAAAATAAAATAAATGATTCTATTACACATGCTAGGAATAGTTTTTGACGTTCAGGGAGCATTTTGATAATTCCCCCTTTGAACCGATTCGATTACCAGATTCACTATGGACGTCAAGGGGTCAGGGAGACTAGGGACTAGCCTCGGCGGTATAACTATTTCCAATCATGCGCAGTTGCGTTTTATAATCAGCTATTTGTGACGTATCAAGGGAGGGTGAGAATCTAAAGGAGTACTGTTAACTTCACGCATGGCCCTCCGCTCGCTCCGGCGCGGAACCAAAGAAAACTAACCCAAATTTACAAAAAGAAACAAACATAACCTTTAAAAAAAAGTCTCTCTCTCTTGTCCCCGACGGCAATCAAACGCGGGACGCCATATCCCAAACACAGGATCCGAGCACTACCACAGCCGCCTTCAAGTCCAGCCGCGAAGTGACACGTGGCAAAGCCGCTTTAGCGTAGAGATGAAGATATACCTCGGCGCGGCGGCAACCGGCGAAAGCGATTAGCGGACGTTTTCTATTTGTTTTTGAGAACGTTTTTAGTGTTTTTTGTTGCGCTGTGGCGGCTATTTATATTGAAAAATGTATAAATCACTAAGTAACAAATTAGTAGTTTTGTTTTGGCTCGCAAAAACAAGTAAATTATTAAATACTATTCTGGGTGAAAAGCTTATGTAGAGTAGAAACAAGGCTTAAAAATGCGCTGTGGATGTGTGTTTCTTTAAAACTAAAAAACACTACCGAAGTATAACATTATTATAAAAACTAAAAATTAATACATACCTTGTATTTTTTCAAAGTGTCAATGATTTTTTCTAAAATAGCACACATATCAAAGAGCACCCCTTTATTAATGTCCATTGGGATACTTAAGCCACCACGTTGTTGGTAGTCGAAATACTCATTTTGGATGAAATGTCCCTTACTTTGTACTTATAGTATATTTAGAAAATTCGAATTTAAATTAGAAATGTGTTTTGTGTGTGAAACTCGTGCATTCTATCAATAATAATAATTTGTTTCAGCTAAATTTCATTACTCAAACCCATCATTTTTATTTCTCTCTTTATGCAAGTTTGACATTTTCATACATGGAATTTGTTAAATATATTTTATTACTGCTAAGTGCAGTAACACGAATATAAGTCATGATTGAATCTTGATTGTATTATATATACATAGCTCGATAGGTACATAAATACTAAATAGAAATACATACTTATTATTCAACTACGTTAAATCAGGATTATTAATATTACGAACTCATAACAAAACTAATTAAGATTAAGCTGATAAAAGCAATATGAATTGACAATTAAAAATGGGGAATTATATCTTAAAACATGAAATATATCTTAAAACATTTTTAATTAGAATATTTAGATTTATCTTTTTTACTAGTACCTCCTATTTTGCCTGTAAAATTGTATATAATCTTTGACGAATTCTTAACTTTTAAATTGGTTTTTGTATTTCTCATCTCTAAAAACTGTTGCCATCAGATCAATATTAACTCATATTGCGTATGATTTTAATGTTCATTATAAAGTCTAAAGTTCAATTTATCACTTTATTACTGCACTGTTTATATAACTAGGTACAAACTAGGTTTAAGTTAATTATGTTTAGTATCACAAAGTATGCGAAAGGTGAACACCACACATTTACATTAATTTCTATATAGTTTGTTTCACAGGTTCTTTCATATTAGTATTTTTGTGCTTTTCCTTTTAATTCCAGACAAAAAAAATAAGTCGAGCTTTTGCTTCCACGTTTATGATGCACTCTGTATGTATAACAATATTTTCAAGAATTATGATTATAAGTATCTTTCATCTGCAACTTGTTTTGTTATACCTAGCGAAATAACATACTGTACTGTTATATTTTGTTACTTTGTAATTATTGTTCAAAGATAAGTTTTTAAACCGGTAATAGCCTTAGTACTTAGTCAATTCAAATTCATAGTGGCGTAGCTACCGGGTGGGCCAGGGGGGGCAAGGCCCCACGGCGCCAAGAGAACTTAGGCGCCGCTCCGAATTTATAAATATGCTAATGCTAACAATGCTCATGAGCTTATCTGAGTTTTTAAATTAATTAAATTATAATACAATCAAAGATCAAAGGCCAAAATATGTATTAAACTTTTTACCCAACCAATACATTTTGTGTCAGGTATTTATTATTTATTCTATGTGGAATAAAAAGATATATCCCGGCGGCATATTTACACATCCTCACATACAATGGCACCAGGGTGCTGAAATCGGTTAGGTTTTGTAAGCGTTTGTAGCGCTACAAAAGCTCACTGATTTGGGCACCTGGCACACGCTGTTATATAATCCAGAAAAGGAAACTAACCAGGTGCTAACCCATACTAACCCAAGACATACCCAAAATCAAGAAAAAAACTGTTTAGAAACCTAACCTAAAAAAATAAAAAAAAAGCAACGGGGTTTGAACCCGGGCCGCCGATAGCCAAAGTTCACTGATTTGGGCACCTGGAATACGCTGTTATATAATATTTCACTCTTCGCATTGCCCTCCGCCCGCTTCGCTCGCTACGGGGACTCAAGAAAAGGAAACTTAACCTAAAAAAATAAAAAAAGCAACGGGTTTTGAATCAAGGCCGTCGATAGCCGCCGAATTGAGACCTAACCATCTAGACCTCTCGACCACGAGGCTCTTGCCGGAAATTGATTGCATCGCGAAGACATGGCGCGATTAGGTGCCCAAATCAGTGAGCTTTTGTAGCGCTACAGACGGTTACAAAACTTAACCGATTTCAGCACCCTGGTGCCGTCGTATATTAGGATGTGTAAATATGCATCACGGCGCGGCGGCATTTGGTACATGCAAATTTGTAAAAACGCTGCGTAAGGCGGCATGCGACTTCAAAGACAAAAATTCCGAAAATTTCGGTCGTTAAAAGTATGTTTTTTTGAGTTTCGTATTTAGGAGGTACCATTAGTCAGACAAGTCTAAATAGCCTAGCAATACTAAGCATAGAAAATGAATTTGTCCAAAAATTAATTTTGATCAAATAATCGATCAATTTACGTCGATTTAAAACCGAAGAAAGACTTCAATGTTTAATTAATTAATTAAGGTTACAGATGTTTAGTTTAGGTTTATATTTAAATATGTATGTACCTGCTGATTGGTTGCCGTTTATATATTTTATATTCATATTCCTGTAAATAAAAAAAAACGTGTGCACTATGTGCGCATATCAGAAGTGAAACTTCTTAAAACGCCCTAGCCTGGGATTTGGTTAAAAAGTAGTTTTTTTTAAATATATCACTCAATCATCTGGGTCCTCTCCTCTGATAGTACCAGGTTCAGTAGGTTTCGGTTGGTTGTCAAGAATTAACAAAAAGGGAAGGCCTAAATGAAAAAAAAAAACTTTTCTCCATAAAAGTTTCGCTTATGTCTTGACAAGGTAATAGAGCAAATCTCATATTTTTATCCTGTAAACTAACAAAGATATCACAATAATTATACGCCCTAGCCTTATACATATATCTTAATGGAATTGGTTAAAAAGTTGTTTTTTTAAATATATCACTCAATTAACAAAAAGGGGAAGCCTAAATGAAAAAAACTATTCTTCATAAAAGGTTCGCTTATGTCTTGACAAGGTAATAGTGCAAACCCCATATTTGTATCTTGGAAACTAACACAGATATCACAATAATTAAACGCCCTAGCCTTATACATATCTTAACGGATTTGGTTAAAAAGAAGTTTTTTTTAAATATAGGTATCACTGTATCACTCAATTGACAAAAAGGGAAGGCCTAAATGAAAAAAAAAACTATTCTTCATAAAAGTTTCGCTTATGTCTTGACAAGGTAATAGAGCAAATCCCGTATTTTTATCTTCTAAATTAACAGATATCACGATAAACGTCCGTGACCGTTTTCCGTTCCCTGCCAGCTCGCCCGCCGTGTGTCGGGATCGCGACCTTCAAATTTTACTCCCGGCGCGCGTTAAGAAGTTTCACTTCAAAAATATACGTTTAATATTATGATGTATTATTTTTGGATTAATATGCGTATATACACAAAATATAGGTTTTTTAGGCGCCAGCGGATAGACTTGCCCCCGGCGCCCACATTTCTAGCTACGCCCCTGTTCATATCATATTTAAGTGAAATAAATGCCTTGTTAGATGAATGAATAAATGTAAAAAAGGGTATCGACTTACCATATTTCCAACCTAAGCTTATGCAACTATATATATTTTTCACTAATTTTAAATCTAATAATAATCGACTATAAGCTAAAATAAACAACACTATCAATAAAATTGAACTGGACACAGAACGTGCCGCCATTAGTGTAACGTAAACGACATCGGCAGGCCAAATCACTTTTTTTCCTGATATTAAGGAGAATCGGCACCAAAACTAGTAACTAATACTTCGTAGAGGTTCTAGACAATCACTTTACAAAAGGTTTTTGTAAAATATCAACGAAAACCCGGTAAAAAATGCAATTTAATTAGGAGTACCGAAAACGAGCGACTGTTTCCATTAAAATTGTATACGAACTTGTCAAATGTCACGTGACTAACATGTCTCCGAGCAGCGTTGCCGGTGTTTCTACTTCGAGGCTATGGGTAAAGGAGACTGTGGCACTACACCACGAGATCTCTTGCAAGTAATTCGCTGGATCCTATATACAAAGTCTACAGAATAAAATATTCTGTAAATTTTGCTATAGACATGGGTAAATAACTCAACGTTGCAAAACAGCTGATCATAAAACGCAACTGCGCATGATTGCAAATAGTTATATCGTCGAGGCCAGATGCTAGTGTCAGGGAGGGTTTCCCTCTCCATGGATTTGAATCCTTCTAATAGACCAGTAAGTTTTCCGAGTAGGATATGGATGGTTTGCAGAAAGTTGAATAGGATAGGGCAATGGCAAAATAATCGAATATCGAGAAATAAACAGGACACCTCACTTTAAGGAAAATATGACCCGATGGTTCCTCAATATGTATACGACTGACCCGCCCTTCGAGATACTACTACTGAATAATAAAATTCATACGTACACAATGTTATTATAATTATTTATTTATGCGACTAACCTCCGTATTTTGGTAGTCCATTTCCTTAGAAAGTTCGCGGTTATGATCTCGTTCGCTTGCTAATATGCTCTCTGCATTTTTTAAATCGTTTCTACATTTTTCTAATTCTTCCATTAATGCTTCTCCACGATTTCGGTCACTTTCACTTTTCAGTTTTTGTAACAAACTCGAGCGCCTTTCTTCCGATTCCTAAAAATATAAAAATCTACCTTATACGTGCTTATAACAATAAATTTAAATGATGCTAAAGCATCAAAAAATCAGGGATAATATCTTTGTAATATAAGTCCTTAAATTATTTAAGGCGTTTAAAGTATATTAAAAATCATAGTGTTTATTATGCCGTACGCAAAAGAGGTAATTGCCCCATGCAGCAGCACATAAAATCAGCAAATAATTCGATTTTACATAATTAATTTCTCTTTAACTTTGAAGTCCACGCAACCCTCGAGTAATCGCTGCAACCAGGAAGGAAGATGTCTGGTTTTAATGTGAATATTGCGTAGGGTTATCGGTTCTGTGGCATAGGATTGCCAGAATACTTTCGGTAGTGTTATGCAATCAAGGAATTGCGACCTCTCGTGTATGTAGCATTATCGCCTAGGATTCAGGAGGAAGGTGGTAGGGGCGATCAACCCCCCGTGTATGTAGCATTATCGCCCAGGATATTTTGAAAGGCGAGGAAAGAAAAAAAAGCGGTTGGGTTTATTATTCTAATTTAATATTGTTGAAGAGCAACTTTTATTAAATATTTTGTTAGGAGAATATCAGATTTGGAAAAAATACTGGTTGCAAGAGTTTGTTAATAAAAAAATGACCCTGACAATTTATTAGACGCATTAAAATACTGCGACGATATATGTATTTCCACATGTAAAATAATTTTTAATAATATTAGGTTGCTTGCCAATAAGTAATGCTACGCCAGAAAGCAGTTTTTCTTCTTTAAGACCGATTAAGTCTTACCATAGATAAACCAACATAGATCCTCAACGCTTATGGGGTACCGAAATTGCACAGCGACAAGCACCATCTATGCGTATTGCGCTTAAAGCATGGTTCGGCTAAAAAATCCAGATGTCGTGTGGATCA
>MU188267.1:48723-64863 GCA_016904865.1 Pissodes strobi
AACCTAATTGTGTAAAAATTGTTAAGGCTGATTAAGCATTAAGTATCATATAAGTATTTTGCAAGGAAGAAAGAAAGCAAATGGCTGAAAATGTATAGCTAATAAGTGTATAAAATACTTATATGAAAAAATAAAATTTCATTTCATCAATCAACAATAATACCACCAACACACCACTCCTAATTGCCAATGGCCATTTACCAAAGCTAGTATTTTTAAGTTATAGAACTAGCTAGGGGTACAAATTAAACAATGATTAAAAGAAATATCTAACATTTTTGAAATATTTTTATTCTGTAATAATCATCTCTATCTACTTGTAGTTAATATTAATTTTTATTATTGTGTGAGGAAACTATGTTCCAATTTCACCTTGTTTTTACAATAATCACTTCATTATTATACGTCTTAAATATTTAATAAATCGTGCACGACCCCTTCCTATGAATGATGTGATGTCAGATCTTTCCAGCAACTGAAAGGTCCAGAAAAATGTTTCACCTCCAGAAGATGCATAAGAAATATGTTTTGAGAGCTGTAAGCCCATATTTAATGGAACAAAAATACTTATTTTTATATCTACCCCTCCATATACCAATCAGTTGTTTTTGTACAATAAAACATGACACATCAAAAAATTTACCAGATACCATGAACACACAACCCGACATAAAAGAATGATTAAAACAATGGAATGTAATCTCTCATATATATAGAAAAAAATTGTCAAACATCAATCATCAAAATATTTAACAAAATTCCTGGCAATATTAGAATGGAGGATGTATGAATTCTAAAAAGGTATTTAAAAAAGCTGCTGATTGCAAATGCTTACTAGGCCCTGGACAAGTTTCTGAATGAGACTCTGCTGCTTTGATGGGGTATGAGGGAAGGTGTGAATATGTAAGAAAAAAAGAAAAAATACCTCACTTTTCTTTCTTCTGATGGTTTAGATGTGTTAATGTTTGAATTAATATATTAATTAATCGTTTTTTTTTTTTAATGTCTGCCTCTGTGAACTGTTCTTATTGTTTAATATTTCATATTGTCTTGAATTTCGGTGTATTTTGCGGTAGTTTGTATATATTTTTTTATAAACTGGACTAATAAAGACTTTTAATTTCACTTCATATAATTATTCAATCAAAACTATCATTAGACCAAACCTAATCAGTATACGTGCAATGACCATTTAAAAACTTATGTGAAGACAATAAACCAAAAGAGATTCAGACTAGAGATTCTCAATAGTTGCAGTTAAATAATCTACTTCAATAACTAGATGATCCTGCAAGGATACACAATGGTTTTTAGCATCACTTGCAGGAGCACGATTGTTCAACGTAGAATAATGAAAACTTTATGGACAAATGAAGGTTCTGCCCTCTAGGTGCAGAAGTTTAATTATTGTTAATATTTCTACCATTAAATCATTATCAAATTTGTTCCGTAAACTATATCAAAATAAGTAATATATTTTATTCTCTACTGAACTGATTTCACAGTATCATGTTATGTATGTATCACGTTAGGATAAATTAAATTTGATATAATAAAAATCCCTCCACCTCTTCGAATTGTAGTTGCATTTAATAATTTTAAAACTACATACATACCTTACGTCATAAAGAACTTTAAGCTGTTCATTGGGAGTAATAGCATCTTTGTAAAGCTGACCCAAATTATCTGCAGATACTAAAGACACATTCGTTGACGAATTAATTGTACTATCATCATAGTTAAAGTCATCTAGATTAGCTTGAAGCAAGTTTTGAAGCTAAAAAGGACATAAATTATCTACAACCTCCAGTATGAAGTACTGTCATATGAAGCATATATAAAGAATAATATAACTTTTTGGTAAACTTTATTTATTCAACCAAACTACACATACAATTTAGGTACAATATAATATAACTGCTGTTTATAATAAGTTCTTATAGTGGTAGGTCTATTATTCCTGCTGCAAAGGAAGTCAAGTTGCTTTACATTGACAATGCTAGTCCGTATTGTACATTGAACAAGCATAAGCATCTGAATACTGTCAACATATCATTCATTAGTAGCGAGAGACTTAATATGAGGGAGGGTATCTCATCTTCCATTAAGGTATTGGTCGCGCTGGATATTGTGCCTAGAATTATGGATGAAAAAATTTGGCCAAGTGGAATAGTCGTGAAGCACTTTGTGACTTAGAGATCCGGTAGATATGGGGGGTGGAAATTTTTTCAACAAAAGCATGAATAAACAACGCAGGTAGTCAGAAATCAGCAACGGTCACTGTTGGGCTCTCCACTGTCATTCTATTATCAAAATACTAGGAGCCTACGAACAAAATTAAAAGAATTATCTCTCTCTGTAACCGCTGTGACCATTTTAATGTAATTATGTTTAGTCAAGGTCAAAGTCAAAAAAGCTTTATTGTATAAAGAATCATCACATTCCTATTTACAAAGCCACAAAACAAGAACAGAAATTTTTTAAAATGTGTTTGGTGCGCCCCAAACCAAAACAAAAAAAAAAAAAAGGAATCAGAATAACATGAGTGCGACAACTAATGAATATCTACACTACATTTTAAGTTAAATGGTCATCATATTAGACAATACATATCTCAGCCGTTGACCAGCTTCTCAACCATTATGGTATCGTTAGGTAAATTGGTATACTCCATAATATTGCAATCCTAAATAATATAAACAAAGCAAACTTAATTAGTCTATAGTTTTCTAAAAATTCAACATGTTCGTCAGGTATTAAAATCACATTAAAACGAGGAACCCTGAAATAAGGAACATATATCAATGCAGGTACACTAGAAAGTATCGCGGAAAAATTCGTCTACGGTATAATAAGGCTTAGAAACTAGAAGAGCCTTTACCTCTTTTCGAAATATTTTCAGATTTTGAATTTTTCTAATTTTTAGCGGAAGATGATTAAATATTTTTTTACCGTTGTAGAATATTGAATTTTTAGTTTGACTGGAATGAGGTATAGGCAAATTAATTTTAAATGCTTGGCGAGTGGAACGCACTGGGCTTGAATCAATTTCACTCTTAAACTTCTTATAGATTAAGCAAGATGTCTCCAGCAAAAACAAACAGGACAAGGTCAAGATCTTATATCTTATCTTTGTGAATTAGAAAAAAGGCGGTATGACCTTCCAACTAACATGCATGTCAATTTTGAAAGAAATGCAAATTCTCCGGAAGAAATTGCTGACTTAGTTTGCAAACATTTCTCCCAAGTCTATGTCGAGGACACCAAAATTAATTATGATATTATGGATGGTTTTATTGATAATTATAATAATTGTGAGAATTCAGATAGAAGGCAAATTGTGAAAATTAAAAACTTCCTCTCTCCAGAAATATGTGTTGATTTTGGTGTCCCTCAAGGTGCCTATCTGGCAACCTTATTATTTAATGTTTTTATCGACGATATTGTGGAAAAATTTAAATATTGTCATTGTCTGCTTTACGCCGATGATTAAAAAATCTTTAAGATTATAAATCATCGTGATGTTTGCCCAGAATTGCAATCTGACTTGAATACCTTGTCTGAATGGTGTTTGTCTAATGGTATTGAGCTGAATATTGACAAATGTATAACGCAATTCGAAGCGACCCAAAAATTTAACTCTTAGCAACGTTCAGAGAATTGGTACCTGCTAAGAGCCAGGCGACTTGTTTGTATACACAAGTGTTTTTACGGGCCCATCGATTTCTCGAAGGGCACGAGGGTACAGTGTAGCTCTCAAGCTACACTGTACACGGTCGGCGTTGCTTTCCTTATGCATTTATATTATTTCATCATTTTAAAATAGAATTAGTTGTTTTACGATCAGACTATTATTTACGCGGCTTAACAAATGTAAGATTTTGACTGTATCAAGAAAGAAAAATAATGTAATTTTTGCCTACACTATAAAGAGCAATTCTTTGGATAGAGTTAATGAAATTAAGGATTTGGGTGTCTATATATAATGAGCTTCGTTTCAGCTTTCACCTAAACTATGTCAGAAACAAAGCTCTAACATTTTTAGGATTCATTCTTCGCACATTAAGAGATTTTGACATTATATGTTTTAAAACTCTATATTGTTCATTTGTAAGATCAGTTATGGAATATTTATTTATTCATTTATTTATTTATATATTTATTTATGTTAAATATATGGCACTGCCATTTACAATAATGTATATACAAGTACAAATATTACAAAAATATTAAAACCATGATATAGGAAACCATACAATAACAAAAGCTTAGGTACAATTAATCACTACAAATATCACACTATACTTAGTCAAGAATTAAAAAATTTTAAAGAATATCAATGTAGGGTTGCAGAGCCAAAAATGAAATGAAATAGAGAAGTTGATATATAACCAAGATGGAATGGAGTCATTTCTCACATATGTTTGTGATGGCAAGTCTATTAAACTGTACAAGATATAGGTTAAACGGATCTAACATTAGGCCATTAAATTGCATAACCATTTGAACAAGAGGGGCAAACTGGCTATAATTTGTTTGATGGTGCCCAACATATAAGAGGTCGAGTTGACGAGTGATTCTCTGCGGTACAGCAGGTGAAACCCCCTTGAAGAAGAAGAGGACAATCCACACCTCCACACAAGATTTTGAATACATGTCTTTTATGCAAAAGGGCACGGCGGCCTTCCAAGGAGCCAAGTGACAGAAGCCTCTGTAGAAGGTCATAATCAAAGTATCCCCAGTTTATAATTGACTATTCTTAAAAACTTCCTCTGAATCCTTTCAATCATGTCGATATACTTCAAGTAATGTGGGTTGAAAACAGGGCTGGCATATTCCAGAAGTGAACGGACCAGAGAGCAATAAAGAAGCTTAAAGCAGTGTATATTGCTGAAACCATTTAGAGATCTGGTGATAAATCCTAAAAGTTTCAAGACTTTATTTGTGGTTAGCTCTATATGTAGATTAAACAATAACTTGGGATCAAGGGTAATGCCCAGATCCTTTACAGATTCTACCTTAATCAAATTGATACCATTAATAAAATATTCAAAAACAACAGGATTCTTTACTCTGTAAAATGGCATGAAGTTACACTTATCAATGATCAGAGTGAGCTTGTTATCTACACACCACTGTCCAAAACTGTTCAAGTCCCCCTGCATGTCCAAGACACAGCCCTAATGGAATGGAATAATTTAAAATCATCAGCATAGACTGAAAGCTAGAATGTTTGACAGTTGTGGACAAATCATTTATGAACAGGTTGAACAGTAGTGAGGAGAGATGACCACCCTGGGGAACTCCAGATGTTATATTTAATCGCACAAGATGTTACTTTACTGATATTCACCATAAACCTTCTACTTGAAATATAGCTACCAAACCACTCCCAAAGACAACCTCCCACTCCATAGTGCTTGAATATACAAGCTCTATATGGTCACCACACTATAACATTTATATAGAGTCACTAGAAAAAGTTCATCATAAATTTTTCAGATTTGTGGCATTTAAATTGAGAATACCCATTGAACAAGTCTCTCCTTGTAAATTTTGGTTAAATTTTAGTAAAGTGTTCCTGTGCTTAATACATTTTTCCTATTCCTACCTACTTTAATTTTTAATGTAAAAATTTTGTGATTATTGTACAATCTGATTTTATTGTAAAATTGAGAAACCGTTAATATACCATTTATTTATTTATTTAATTTCTGTAATATGTATGTTAGAGTTTGCGATGTTTTTAATGCCAATACTGATTTGAACAGTGGTCTAGGTTGTGGTCCAGATTGAATTCCCGTTGTTGTGTTCTTGAAGAATGCAAAGTGTGTTCTTTCGAGTGCCTTGCAGGGGCTATTTTGTAAATCTTCGAGCTTGGGTATTTATTCAGAAGTATATCCATATTTAAAAGTGGTGGCCGCTCTGATATAACTAACTACTGGGTAATATCGGCAATGTCTATTGTCCCCAAGATTATGGAGTCTCATATCACCAGGGCCTTAACATCTCGGTTCAGTTGCATGACGATTGAAGAGCAGTATGGTTTTATTAAGGTGTTCCTCAAGGTCACTTATTTCCATTCCTGTTTAATTCTCATCTCAATAGCATCCTTAGATGCAATTTTAGATAAAGGCTTTGAAAGAAATCATCTGTGATTCTTTTAGAATGCTGACATAATAACAAATACATATTTTGTGTCCTCATATTTTTAATTAGATGAAGAAACTTGTCATTTTAGAGAGATACATAACTTAAAAGATAGAAAAGACACAAAAAGTATGTGCAACGAAAAGACAAAACGCTTTTTTGCATACTTTCTGTAAGAAATAGTATACAGTATTTTACCTCCTCCTTTCTACGTAATTGATCCTCTAAATCTTCTTCTTCTTCAATATTTTTTGAATTGTTTATTTGTATATCTGTGCCCTGAAATAAGCTTATTCCTGGGTTATCCATTTTGTTCTTTAATATTTTTTCTTGATATAACCATTTCAAAATCAAAATAAAATTCAAACACTACAAATACAAAACAAACCCGGCACGAAGTGGGGTTATGTAGATGTAGAGATGGCAACGATATATCGATATATTTAGTACATTATATCCATATATATTAATATCACTTTTTTTCCTTAAGATCAAGGTTCATGAACTGTTGTTACAACAATGTTCTCCATAGTAATTTTGTTCTCGTCGTAAAAACACTGCAGACTGCATGTTATTGGTAAAGTTACCAGCTCTCTTTATTTCCATTATTGGGAGAGAAAATATGATTCAAAGTTCCTGTTTTATACAGATTTCTTGTATTCTCGTTCCGTATGTAACAAATGTAGATTTCAATCAAACATTATACGCGCCTGCAATTTTCATTTGTCAGTCCCCTACAACGATCGAGATCGGTGGTCCCCTAGGTGATTCCCCTCTTATTTTATGTTTTGTTTTATTCTTATACTATTTTACTTGAAATGTTCCGTTAATTATTTTTAATAATTTGTGCTTAATAATTCATAATGACACCTTCTAAGGGCAAGGTTTGAAATTATTTTTCAAAAACACATCTGGATTTGTGTTGAAGTAGAGCATACGATATTACCTAAGCAAATAAATTGTAACTTGTAACATGATAATTTAAAATGATTAAAATCTCATCCGTTCCCATGTATCTGCATTTATATTTATCACAGAAGAAAAAACAATCAGAATATTCTCTCTGAAATGCCGCCTTTGACGCCTTTCAGACAAATTCCTTTAGGTCAGTATTACGCTTTTTCCAAATTTCGTAAACAGGTGGGTATTCGCATTATTTTGTATTATTTATCATGTATTTGTTAGATGCTATGTAAATAGTAGAGTTTGTATAGGTATAATATTTATAGATATGTAACTGCATAAAATCTAAGCAAATTAGGAATTATGGGTAATTGCTAAAACCCTTAATTATCAATATTAACCATAAATATTAGACGCAAAAAGGTTATTATAATTAATATGTAATAACAATTATAAAATTGTTTTTGGATCCAACTGGGTCAGATTGAGTTAGTTTCTCTAGTTGAATTACCAGAGCGGAGCGGAGGGCCACACATATTATAAAACTTAACGTATTACGGATATTAATGGTAACATATAATATAATATATTTTATGTATATACAAGGTTTTCCCGCATATTTCGGCGCCCAAGTAGAGAGTTTATTTCAAAAGTTATCAAAAAGTGGGGAAAAAGTTGGGAATGAAAAAAAATGAGACTGCAGTTATAAGATGTTTACAGTTTGGTACACACCAAACATGTTTACCCATTCTGTTATTCATTTCGTCCAAATATTTCAAAATACTTTTAACACAAACAGGCAAAACCAAATAAAAACAAAAAACTAGCACCTAGCAGAACGTAATGTCATAATACAAAACACGCAGGCACTAATCAAATGTAATAATAAACTTAAAGCGATGGTCGGGCGACACTGATTCCCCACAAATAATGGCTGATTTACGATGCGCGTCGAGGGTGCGCGTACTGACCAAAAATATTAGAAATGGGATGATGATGTTTTTTCTTCTGTGCTTATATCAGGAAATTTTGTTACTTACGTCTACGTAGCAGCTTACACAATTCATACACAATTCGGCAATCATCGGCATGTACGTTATTATTGTTGTCATATGTTTTGAATGGTGGGCACTGGAATATATTCTCGGATGCTGTATATCCACTATAAATCGGCTCTTAGCCCAAATTTTTGTATCATTAAACTAATATTTCACTTCTCGCATAGCCCTCTACTCGCGTTGCTCGCTTCGGTGGCGCAAGCAAACGAAACTAACCCAAGTCCAAGGCAGTAGAAAAAAAAAATAAAAATTAATACGACAATTGGATCATATCTTTTCTAACGGTTAATTTTCTAAGGACGATTTACAGGTAGTATTTGTACTTAAATCCCATCGGGAAGCAATAGTAAGATATTCAATTCAATTGGCTAGTTTTTAAACCGCCACTTGAGGCGCTTTTATCGCGCAGAAGCGTATGGATAAATTGTGTAAGCTGCTACGTAGAGGCAAATGATTTTGGTCGATATATCATTAGTATCGATATATTGTTAGGATATATCGATTTATTATTTTTTGCCATCAAAATGTGGATGCCAGGTTCATAATAAATCCTTGATGTTCATATATCATATATGTAAAAAAAGATGGCATAAGTTTAGGTATCATGCAAGGTTCATAGAAACCTCTCCACGACACATATAACAACCTCTCTATGAACCTTGGGTCTCATGTTTGTTTTGATATTTGTCATATTTGTCATACCATGCGTTTTCTCTCGCCAAAGAATTCGATTAAGCGGAAATGAAGATCTGGAATTTCATCTGATACAGATTACTAGCAACTAAACCCCACGCAAAACCAATGATCCCGAATCGGCTCGAACGAATTTCGAAATCAATCTTAACTTTACCCATAGCCCTCCGCTCGCTTCGGGGCGCAACCAAACAAAACTAACCAAATCTAACCCAAATTTACAAAAAGAAACAAACATAACCTAAAATAAAAAAACCTGCCACCGATAGGAATCGAACGCGGGACCCGATATCGGAAACCCAGAAGCGTACCACTAGACCACGAGGCCTCTCGGAATCATTTCGTTAGACTCTATAGACAAGAATACAATTTATTTCTCATCACTTTCGGCTGTACTCGACGATCTTCTGAGCATAAACGTTTGTTTATTATTTTAGAATGTCTAATATTTTACTTTACGCATGGCCCTCCGCTCGCCTCGCTACGGGGGTGAAGCCAACCAAAACATCCAAGGCATACCCAAAATGAAGAAAAAACTTTTTACACACATAACCTAAAAAAATAAAAGAAAACACCAACGGGAATCGAACCCGGGCCGCCGTATTACAGACAGCGTCAGGCCTGCACAGGCTGAGCATCTTAACCACTACACCACCAGAGCACTCGAAAGGAATTCGTTGCACCGTAAAGACATGGGTAAATTCCAGGCCATCCGGAGATTGTCGAGTATAGCCGAGAGTAACGAGAAATAAACGGTATTCTCTATAGACAAGGGTAAATAACGAAACTCATTCGGGCAGACTCGAGATCATTTGTTTTGCGTGGTGGGGTTTAGCTACTATTCACTCATCGATCAATATCACCAGATTGGTTTTAGTGGCACCTGTAATTCAACACTGGATTGTTGATTAGTCATAGGATTCGTGACGATTTGGTAACGATTGTATCTTGTATCATGGTTTGATCTATTCAATAGTTATTAAAAATCTAACCTGACTTGGAATCAAGTAATTAAAAATCATAACATGTTCGTTCTGAAATTTTGTAATTGGTCCAACGTTACTTGATACTGTCCTGAGATATTTGTTATGAATTTTGATGACGTCATGTTCTTGGGAGCTTATCACCGATAAATCTATCACGAAAAGCAGTTGAAAGTTGAAAATAAAATCTCACGTGTATTTTCCTAGGATGTGTCCCTAAGCCCGCTCTCGACTTCGTCATAAAATGGAAAAATGACAAATTAAATATTTTCAACTGGATTTTTATTACGTCTTTGTTATATTTTGCGTTAAGTTTTTAAGTTTTTCTTAATTTGGGTGATAAAGACGTGTAATTTTGACATGTGGTTACATTTCCCCGTGACAAATACTGGCAACACCATCGAGGAAATAATAAAGGGATAGTGTCCGATTCCATACTAAAAAATAGGCGGTATTAACACACAAAACTCGTAGACTTCATCGACGGCTTCCTTTCTCGCTCGAGTTCCGGACAGTCCGGACACGGGGGAATGCCGGGCGTTCGGGTTTGATGAAGATGAGCTTCATCGTCTTTTTCCGTCACTTCCGGCGTTAGTTCCCTCGATACTAGCGCTACATGCGCAACTTAATTGCGCCTCAAACGGTGTGCCAAATCATACATACATATGATTCGGAGACTCTTCTTTTATGATTTCCTCGATGGGCAACACCACATCACATTTCTTGATTTGGACGTGAAATCTCGAGGCATTGGAACAACTGTCAAGTGTAATAGGAAGACATCGATTTTCATGTCATAGAAACAATCGCAAATTTAAAGAATTCAGTATATTCCTGTTGCATCTTTTCTTCCCATGTGAGTTGTTGCAAAGACATGGGAATTCAGGCCTTGAGAATTTGTACTTACCTGATGAGGTATTTCCATCTATGGTTACGAAATCTAGTCACCAAATTTTCATATGAGGGCATTAAAGTCTAATTCCTCCCATACTAATGCAAGGCAAAATACACTAAATGTTGTCCATCCATTACATATTTTTATTAACAACAATAAAACTTAATGCAGGACATTCAACTTTGCACTGATGTCGAAATACATATCGATGCTAAACAACCACTACTTTTTGAATTCTCATGTAAACCGATATCCGATGATAGGATGATCCGACAATATTCCTATTGGTTAAAATGTTTGTATTGGTTGGTTTACCAAGATTTTCGACTACCGTCTATCTACACGAAATCAGTCTTTCATTGTTTTTACTGTATAAACAATGACGAAATTTTCACACACAGCAACACATTAGCGAACTTCGGAGTTTCGGAACTTGAACACGCGTATTATCTTTTAGGTTGAATAATATCTTACTACTATTCCCCGATTGGATTTAAGTACAACTACTACCTGTAAATAAACTCGATTCTAGCGGGCAGCGGGTATAAAACATAATGGGCGGGATATGGTTTGTTTACTATTTAGAACATCTAATATTTCACTCACGCATGGCTAGTGCAGTGCTAACCCAAGGCGTACCCAAAATTATTAAAAAAAAACTTTTTACATACATAACTTAAACAAATATATTGCCACTGGCGGGAATTGAGCCCGCAGCGTCGTGCCTGAAACGCAGCATCGAACCACTGGACTTGACTGGATCACTAGAGCCGTTACAGGTAACTTGCTGGACCGTCAAGACATTCAAACAAACTCTCCAGATAGTAAGCAATTCAAGCCTCGCCCACCCAACTGTCATTATGGTTTGTAACCGCGGCTCACTAGAGGCACATGTAAATAATTGTGTGAATCGTTGTTGGAAAATATGTAAGTTTCGATTGTCAGTTTCTAAAAATAAAACTCTGATTCGGGTATGCCTTGGGTTAGTTTTGGTTAGGTCCTGTTAATTGAGCCTCCGTAGCGAGCGAAGCGAGCGGAGTGCCATGCGTGGGGTGAAATATTAGTTGAAGTCAAAGTCAAAGTCAAAAATAGCTTTATTGATTCAAGTTTATACAACTTATGATCAAAGCATCTTAACCTAAGTACAGATGGTCCATAAAAAACCACCAATAATCATAAAACAACACATAAAAGTGATTTAAAATCTGCAAAAGGCATAATTAAAATATTTTAAAATATAACGCAATAAACATTTTTAAAAAATACACTTAAATAAAAGATATATGCAGAAAACAATCCATTGTGACAATAAATAAAATATAAAAATAAAACACATTCAAGTAAACACACAATCACTAAACAAAAGAGTCGTTATAATACTCGGACACTGAATAATAGGCCTTTGATATTAATAAATTAGTTTTATTAAGAGCTGTATTATAGTGGATATACAGCAGCTTGCATGTTTTTCAGCGAATATATTCCATATCTAACCTCAAAATTATATTACGTTCGACGTGCCAAAGTGCCATCTTCCAAGTTCCAAAGTTAAACAGTCCGGCTAGACACAAGTTGCAAAACACATTCCCATCATAGATACCGCCTGACGTGCTTGTCAGGCTTGTCTAATGTTTACATTTGTAACGTTTGCATTAGAATGTCTAATAAAGCCGTGTTCGTTTTTGTCATTTTTTTCCTTGATTTACTCTGAAAATTTGATCACGAGTTCTGTGTATTTAAAAGGAAATCCTGGTCACGTGCCTGTCAAAATGTTAGAGCAAATCGAGGAAAATGATGACAAAAAGGAACGCGGCTATTACACTTCGCGCATCGAACAAAAACTAACCCAAGGTATATCCAAAATAAAGAAAGAAAACTTTTTACAAACATAACCTCAAGAAAATAAAAAAGGCACCACTGTGTTGCTAACCAAGTGCCAGCACCTGATCTAGTTAAATTTGATTCGACAATTGCTTTAAAAATTATTTTAAATTGTTCCCAAAATTAGCCTCGAATTAAATCAAGGGAGAGAACGTTCAATTAAAATAATAATTTTATTTTTTTAAACAAGATTTAGAAACAAATTGAAGTCTAACTTTCGATGAGAAGTAATGCCAGAATCGCGTCAAAGGGTTAATCATTTTTGTCTAGTAATAGTGTACGACAAAAAGCACCTAATACCGGCTTGATTAAACTAAAATCACTTACCATTGGAATATATATCAATAAACGGCATGCTGTTTAACTTCACACGATTAGGGATCCGATTTTAAACACGGATGACGTCTACTTTAAATTCTTTTTTTTGACTGCATGTTATCACGCAACTAGAGAAAACTAACTTCAAGAAATAGCTAGCACAAGATGCAAGCCTCAAAAACCAGCTCCCTCAAACTCTGTTCTAAAAAGAAAACCATTGGCCAGGGGGCGTTTCTAATAAGAAAACTTTCCAGAACCCAGCCAATTGAAACAAAAACCAAAAGTCGTGACCTTAAAATTTACCGCTTGGAATTTAAAAATCATGTGTGAGCTAATTACAGCCGTATTCGATTGAGACTGGAGATCAGGGCAAAATGAACTGAAACTGAACTGATGTTTCAGTTCAGTGAACCAAAGCCAAATACATTTAAATTAAATGAAATTTAAAAAAGCCGATTGACAATTGACATTTAAATGTCATCTTTTACCTGAACTACTGACCCGATCTAAGTGATTCACTTACAGGTGAGCTGGATCACTTTTTGGGTAGTGGGGCAAAGTAATATTTTTACAATCGAATACGAATCAGTTCAATCAAGTTCAGTTAGATCGATCTGAATCGATCCAAAGTAGTGAATCGAATACGGCTTACAATGACGAAATTAAGTTTGGAATGTAAAATTTAGAACATTCGGCGGGATTGGAATTTACAAAACAAGTTAAAACTCGAATAGCTGTTTTCGGCGAAAATTGGAGCGCTTTGCGTCATACCACACTGCACGTGTTTTTATTGCCGCAGATGTGTAAATTCCAGATTTTTCTAGAAACAAACAAGTTGAAAAGTTGCTATAAAGGCGAAAAATTATCGGGACAAAAGATAGTCTGGAAACAATCTTCACTTGTAGCCCGTCGTAATGTCCGAGTGGGACTCGGGAAATTTTTCAGTCTGAACAGAATCTTCACTTGTAGTACGTCGTAATGTCCGAATGGGACTCGGGAAAATTTGAAAATAAATTTAATTTTTCAAGTTGTTACTATGGTCACAGTATTGACCAAACCAAAAATAGTGTCTCACAGTTTTAGAAACTCAGGGATGACTAAGTAATTAACCAAATTTATGTCGTCGGCTCAAAAAATAATGGAAAGAAACGTTGTTTGAAATTCGTCACCTATCAAAGGAGAAGGTGGTCAACAGAAGCGATTAAGGCTACAGAAGCAGGTTCCGGTGTAACGTAAAGTTCTAGACAGTAAGTTTAATTTTAAGATCATAATGCTTAGGGTGCCTGTATATTTGGTAACATTATCTTGTTGTATGTACCCGAGAATTGCTTAGGGTGCCTGTAATTTGGTAACATTGTCTTGTTGTATATACTCGAGATATAATTATTATCCCAGTGCTAGCGTCACTCTGTAATTTTCATTTAGTAGAAAAGCAAATCACAACAAATAATAATTAATTCTAATTTTGAATTTTCTTTTAGTCCGTAATTGCTCGACTGACTAGCTTTTATAATTATCATGCTCTCAGATAAAAACTAATCCTCTAGGAAAGTTGATACAAAGTAAAATCACAGCGGTTAAGTGGTAATACCAATGAAATTTTCTTTTTACTGTGCAAAAACTCATTGTCTGGCGAACTTTAAACCCTAGGACATATCAGAAAATACGTGACTAAATTTGAGCCAACCACTAATTAAGTAAGAAAATGCTCCCTTTAAATTGTGTGCTCCCTTAAAGACGCAATCTCAAATATTGTTTTATTACTTTAAAACCGAAAGTAATTTGGTTCACGCTCATTTAATTATATTAACTATAACTTATGATAGAATTGAGTACTGGAAAGAGGAATGAAGTTGTTTTAAGGTAGGTGGAGAAATATGGGTAGTTGCCCAAGTCCCAAGTAAATTATTTTCAACGAAATAGGGTGTCAACACACTGGTACTACGAACCTGGTTTCAGAAAATGAACAGAAGTTGAAGAAAAAGCCAAAAATACAGTAAGTAAGTGAATAGGGTAAATCGACGTTCATTACACCCCGGGAAACGAATCCGGACCGCCGAACCAGAGGTCTGGCATCTTAACTACTGAACCACCAGAGCACTTGTAAGTGATTCATTCCATTGTAAAGAAATAGATAAAATAGGAACGCAATCTAATGAAAACACCCGATGCCTTCCGACAAGTCGGTAATGTAATGTCTTTATCCGCTAGTGAAATTTTGGACCTGCGTACCTGCGCATTTCGCACAAGCCCAGTGTTGTCGTTCTAATGTTTCAGTAATTTCATTTTACGCGTTGCCATTCGCTCGCTTTGCTCGCTCCGGGGGCACAACCAAACAAAACTAGCCCTGAACTAACCCAGGGCAATGCCCAAAATCAACAAAAAACAACATTGAAAAATATATGAATTATCACATACGCATGCGTGAAGACCCAAAATTGCTTTGTATTTTGTTCCAATTGTATAGAAAATTTGACATTAAGGGTTCGTAAATTCTATCTACAAAATTAGTTTCTCTTCGGAAACTTAAAAAAATTAGACACAGATTTGAACATACGAAATCGCCCTAATGTCTTGTCAAAAATTGTACCTTGACGTTGCGTTGCTTTACTTTATATGTAGGCATGTTCCAACCGACTAGAAACATTACCTCCTAATGAGGTAATGCGTACGGAGACCATCATTTCTAGTGGCCAACTTCACTTTTGAATGTGACAATTAACCTATCATGTTGCCGAATAAATTATGCTACTGGAAATTACCGTCCTATGTACGGTTTTATGGCCGGTTGGAACAAACCTGTTATCTATATCTCCAAATATAGGTAAGTAATGAAATGCCATGAATACATAGGTTAAAACATCGAGAAAGTAATAAAAGGAGTTAAAATCTCAAAATTCAATGAAAGGGATCATTCCCACTTGCACATGCGCAAATTATGCAGTTTTAACCTGTGTTATGTAATGACTAGTGATGTTCAATATATTTTGTCAAACAGATCCTTTCTTTCACTTCCGCTTTGTCTGCGGTTGAGTCAACACGTCGGGTAGCGAAATTGTTGCAATTGGAACATGATATATTGGGCGAAACGTTCAGTGATCGTTTTTTGTCCCGAGGAAGAACCAGGCGTCTAACCAGACAAAAAATCCCCATTCGCGACTGTAACTACAGATGAATGCAAACATTGCCCATGTGATTGTAAAATTTAACAAAAAAATATTTGAATTATTTGTATGAAATAATGCGTGTATAACAGTTT
>MU188268.1:0-19415 GCA_016904865.1 Pissodes strobi
CATTGAAAGTGCATTAAATATAAAATATAATTTTTTCTCTCTGGTAATGATTAATAATACATTGAAATAAAATAAAATTCAAAAATAAACCATTTTTTTCGTGTGTATGAACACAACATTTTATTACAAAGGAAACGTGGCGATCCAAAAGCATTAATTAGCAGTCGGTATGCAGGTTGTAATCAGTCGTTACTTCTCATAGATTCATTCATCATTTTTGAATAATAATCTAATTAATAAGTCAAGCGTGATCTAAAAAACCCAACTAATTTGAAATCCAACTGCAGGACATTGATGCCATTAACTACGGTTCTTTTGGAAGTGGTTGTTGCCCAGGAGAATGGAACAGATGGAAATTTATAAATTTTGCAGGAATTCGAGCTCTGCCAGATGCAAATTAGATTATTATATACTAATGAAACTATATGAACCTTTTGTCGATACTGAAATAAGTCATTTGTGTGAAGTATATTCATATATATATAATGTGGTGATGTGAAAAACCTACATTTGATGTATGTCGACAATTACCGGTGGATATTAAGATACATTGAGTCCTTTAGTGTGCAGTATGAAACTTTCAGATTTTTGAAATTAGAAAAAATATTTCGAACAAAAGTTGTTTGATTTCATCTGCTTTTACACATGTTCTTTACTTGGCCCTATTTTTAATTTTTTTTATAAAATAACTAGGACAATGTAAAAAAATAGATGGCATACAGTCTTCTTTTAGCCCTGTTGTGGACTCAAAGTTATCTCGGATTATAGCCATTTTTGTCGTAAACCTACGTCCTTTGTCCTTAAGTAGCCCTAAATCACCAATCAAATAAAACACAATAATAAAATGAAATAAAATAAAAGTCCAAAATACACTAGATAATATCCTAAAATAAGACTTATCTGATACGTTTCAGGCCAACAGTGAGTTCATCCAGGATCCAGGTGTTCGTCAAATCACTGGCGCGTCAAGGTCGAGAAGACACACTCCGTAAGCGTTGAGGCTTGATTCAGACAGCGAGTCACGCAGTCAACTTGATGGTTACTCTGAAACCACGTGTTGTCGGAGGAGTCTCAGTATGCAGTCTGGAACCCCAGGTGGGAAACCGGATCTGAAGAGGACAATGGCAGGCCCATAAAAACCAATAATCCAAGAATAAAAATTCCAAACATCCAAATCCAAAATTAAAAAAATCCAAAAATCCAGATTTAAAAACCCCTGAAACAAATAGGGCAAATTAGAACCGTGATCAAAACCAAAATATGAAGGAAACAGGTACGGAACCTCAACAAATAACAGATCAAAACAATATCTGTATCAAAATTACTCAAACAACATACCTTTAGATGTTAAACGGGGTTCAAGTGTGTGGCAGCTCTCGAAAGTCAAATCCCCAAGCGTGGGTGCAGGTGGTCGAATCTACAAATCTTCCTTCATCTACAATCATCCATCAGACGAGAAACCATCGACGACCACAATCCTGCTCAAGGGCTTCGTTGAATAATCCCCTAACTAGGGCACTGTATATTTCACACTAAATATCAGTATCTCAACGAAAATTCCCAATTTCGAGAGCTCGGCACTGAAACCTACTGGTTCCTTCAAGATCACATAAAGACTAAATTGGCTTGCTCCGAAAATGACGAGGCTAGCAGAATTAACATCGCGCCGGCTCAACATACTATGTTGCCAGAAGCATCCCTATTTGTGACAAAGTACTAGAAAGTTATGATGTCATACTACCGGATTCGCCAAATCAAGCGATAAAGTGACTTACTATCGAAATGATTTGAATCAGTTAGAACCTACTTTTAAATGCTTAGTAGAATATATAACCCACGCGTTATGCGGCAGTCTAAAATTACCATCAACACACGCCACTAATAGCATTATGCCAAATAAAGCATTAACTTGGCAACCGTGTCGAACGTGAAGACCACGCGCCTGTCCATGGACCTGTCAAATTATACCGCCAAAATTACCCCCACAGACCATATGAAACGTAGAACACTTTCTTTAGCTCTGTTCCAACTGAGCAAGAAACCGTACATGGGACGGTAATTTCCAGTGGCATAATTCGTTTATCAACATGACAGGTATTTATCACCTTCAAAAATGAAATTGACAACTAGAAATGACGGTCCCTCGTACGATTTTCTAGTCGGTTGGAACAAAGCTTTTGTCGTAGGTTAGAATCTACTTCGAGCTGAAATATTATCGAACTTTAATAATGGATAATCAGTGGAATACTGCGTCAATATGCAAGCCTAGAGTGCTAAACATTGATACCATCCAATATAATCAGCAAATTCAAGCGTATGATAGCTAAATCCTACAGTAAATGCAACGCGAATTTGAGTGGTTCTCGAGTCGATTTCGACGGACGGATCCGATGCGATTTCCACCGTCCGTCTATCGTCTATGGTCCAGATCTGAAGTGACATGAGATACTTCTAACAAACGTTAATATTTCATTCCCCAAATGAAAATATTCCGTAATCACCTAAGCAAAACAATATATTATCAAGTCTAAATCAACGAGAAAATTACCACAGAATGACCATCAAGTGTACAAAAAGTAAGTTATAATTTCAGCGCTAGATATCCCTAAATAACTTTAAAATATAACTCGGCATGCATTATAGTCCAAACTCTAATTACTCGGCTATTCTGTAAACAATCTATCACTATTGATTTCTTGTTGACGCAACCCTCCAAGAAAGGCTGAAATTACATTCTAGATTCCAAAATACCTCGAATCAGCAATTAAAAGCCATAATTACGTGAAACCAGAGGGTGGACGTCAAGCTGCATCACAGAACCGAACCAATGAAAATAAGCCAAATGATTAGAAGTAGGGTTTCTTTCCCCATTTAGAAAGGCAGCAGAATAGGACAAAACCCAGGGGAAATTACCAATATACATCGAAGCTTTGTGGTTCCAGCTGGAACGATATATCGTGTGTGTGTAAAGTTAATTGTTCATATGCAGGCATGTGCATTCGATATTTAAAGACATAAATATGAAATATTTGCTTTAGATACCTAGTTTAATGGATTGGGTTCCATGGTTTTCCAATACTAGTACTATTGTGATGTTTATATAATTTTTGTAGTTTATTTTAATAAATAATATGATGTTTGATTATTTTCCCTCCAGAAATATATCAATCTGTGGTCGTTTTACGTCAATTTTTTTATTTATATCCTTCGCTATTTCGTCCAGAAAAATGAATTTGCTCATAGGTCTTCGTATGTAATCGTAGCCAGTTACAGATATACATTTTTTACATACGAGCATCCTAATATTCGCTACTAGCGTAGTAGCCTGGCAACGTTCCAACCAATTGCGCCTCGATCGCGATTACCCTTCCACACGCAAGATACCTCCTACATCTTCGCTTCAAATCGCAAAGGCCCACGTGCATGAGTTAAGATTTTGTGGAGGTGTTGTTGGTTTAAGGCTCATAATTACGACGCATATCTATATATGTCCATCTTACGCCTTTTCAAACACATTCTGAATTTCGCTAATACCTAGTGCAAACATTAGTGCAAACTCCCTCTGAAGATTTAAGTGGGATCATAAACTATCGACATTTATGAACATTATGCGTAATCCGAGGTAAATGCTGAGACGAATATTATTTAGACACCTGAGGATGCCCTACCGAAGGTGGAACGTCGCATCTGACGATATAAAATCCGCTGTGATATAAACCGAAAGCTCATTAATTTTTAATTGTACTATAGCCCTAAAAGCTTTCATTTCCTGTTTATTAGATTTTTTTTAATTTTCTGTATTTTTTTTATATGTTTGAATATTCTTTGGCAAGATTTCTTTGCGTGGCTTACCCAATTGTACTTATTTTTTCAGATACTTGGATTACCACAAGATTGTCATCATTGGCGCTGGCATCGCAGGATTGGGCGCAGCAAGCAAATTGGTGCAAAACAAAGTAGATGATTTTATAATACTCGAGGCACAAAATGAAGCCGGAGGCCGAATCAAAACAATTCTGGTTGACGGCAAACCGCTTGATGTAGGAGCTCAGTGGATGCATGGAAAAAGCAATCCATTGTATAACTTGGCAGTTGCGAATGACCTATTATCAGGTATTATCAGTTTTAAATGCATAATTGTTTCATAGATCGTAATTTTTGACATTGAAATTCTAGACAATGCTTAGGTATAGTTAGATAGGTGTTATTTTTGTTTAAAATATATCAGTTGCAGGCATCTGAATCAGCCTTGGTAACGATATTTTAGAACAATCTAGGATGCCGCTGATTGAGGAGTTATTTAGCTTTTTACACCAAAGTTGTTTATTATTTTTTTTTTCGTGGAAATTAAGCTCATAATAATAAAATTTGAAAACTCCGTTTCTTTATCCTTCTAAACTAAATATTAACTAAGTTTGAAACTTGAAAACTTAAAAAATACCTTCTTGTTAAATGAAAGGAAAGTTAAAAATCCTACTATATTTTTAATACCTAATTATTGTGTACGACTCAGTGGCGGCGTATCAAAACGTTTTCGTAACAGTTATTGATCAAATAGTATGAGGGTAAAGATTTGGAGCGTTATTTCAATTTATTTTATTACCTATTATGGTTTTTAATTAGAGAACGTTTTAATATTAACAGTAAGTGTACTTTGAGGAATTGAAGTATAGAATGGCTGCCTAGTAACCTTCTAGATAAATAATTATATTCGTTAAATTGTTAGAGTTTTTTATGCAATGATATTCTTTTTATTGATTTTTGCAATTTCCAATGTTTTTATTGTTCATCTTCAAAAAGCTCTGCTTGAAGATACTTTAAAGTATTTTACCCTTACTGTGGTAATATTTTTAAATATTTTCAGCAAAATTAAATCATAAATGATAAACAAATGAATCCAATCACTGTTTTAATTGCTTAAAAACAAATTGAATTTCTTATTAACTTGTTTAAAACACAGATTAATTCTTATATATGAATTTGCTTAAAAATATTTATAATATAATATATGATGGGAAATGAAAGACAAATGCGTGGATATTATAATAGAGTTAAGAGGATACTCTTGGGGTGTTAAATACTAAAATTATTTTCTTGAAGACCATCGAGATAGAAATTATTATATTGATGAGAGGGATGTGGCATATATATTAATAGTATATAAAAAAATTGTATTTTATATGTCATGTATATGGCTAATGTTCCACATTAGCCATATACATATACTCCACAGCCTTCAAAACGCTTCCAAGCCGATGCCTTTACATCATTAACGTCAAGGAAGTCAAAATCTCTACCTGGAAGAAAGTTTTTCAAATCTTTCTCATCTATATAATGTAGAAAAAAATAAACCGAACCGATTTTTTTAAGAACGCTTTTAAAATTGGCCAGGAAACTTAGTATTTCACTATACCAGCTACAGAAGGATATATGCGACATTTGCCTTTAATACGAACTTGAAAATTTAACATGAAGATATCTGGATTAGCCACAGAACAGTGGAATATAGGGAGATTAAAGGAGGAAATCACGAGACAAAGAGTGGAGGATGTGCTGTCGGAAAAGACTGACAACCCTAAAAGAATAAACATACAACTAGAAGAGTTGTCCAGAGCAGTGGAGGAAGCTGGAGATGAAATAGAAAATGCTGGATGACGAATAGAATCCTACAACTTATGGAAGATAGAAAGAACTCAATAGGTGATAACCCAAACCATATAAAAATACATAAGATAAGAAATAAGAGCGACAAAGAGAAATTTGATTATATATCATTACGATGAAATAGAGGCATTGGAACGAAAATATGATTCATTCAATATGCACAAAAAGGTCAAAGAAGCCGCGGAATTGTATAGAAGGAAAACAACAGACAAACTACATAACAAGGACCACAAACTTATAGTCAACGAAAGAGACCAAGCAGAGGCAATCATCATACATTGCGGGACTCTTCGAGGATAGGCCTCGGCACCCACCGGACTTCGGTTCTCCAGATAATCTCCCAACAACAACAGAGGATGCCAAAAATGCCATATGTCAATTATAAGGGGGTAAAGCACCTGAACCCGACAAAAAATGCTTGATTCTTGAAGCTTATTGAGGAACGAGATATCTATTAGTTGGTGAAGATATTTAACGACATATTCAGTATGAGAGTAATACCCAGGCCATGGTTGCGATCTACTATTATACATATGCTAAAGAAATCCAATGCCAAATACTGTACCAATTTGAGCCACCGGCTGAAACTCTTCCCGAAAATAATCCCCCAAGAATAATCAGGGTGTGAGAAGAACGTGCGGGGCGCACACAATTTGACTTTAGAAATACTATGGGAACCAAAGAAGCTCTATTCAGCATCCAAGTTCTATGCCAGAGATGCAGAGACGTCAAGTGTGATATATATGCATACTTCATCGATTACCAGAAGGCATTCGATAAGGTACAGCGTGGTGGGTTTATGGACATCCTAAAGATAATTGGCATAAATGAGCGTGATCTGAGAATTATAAGAAGTAATCTATATTGGAATCATTCATCAACTATACAAATCCAAGGGGAAGACTCAGAGGACATAATGATCAAGCTAGGAGTTAGACATGGTTGTGTGCTCTCACCGCTACTGTTGATGTGTGATGTGGCTCGTGCACGACGTGTTTGGCGAGTCTCCCAGCATTTTCGGTTATTGTGAAAATTTTTGCAGGCCTTCTTTAGGCTGTATCGAACTAAGTTTAGTTTAATACTTATACTAACAGCTGGTGAGTTTTGAAAGGCTAATTTTATCTAAGAAGCTCCAAAATACCCTTTGTAAGAGCCTACATGCTAACGCGACGCGAAGTGGACTTTAGACAGTGAACAGAGCAGGACTCCGATAAAGTAAAATGACCAACAAGAAAAAAGTACTTAGCTGCGGAAAATGCAGGCGTAACATTACTAAACTACACTATAGGATTCAATGCGCTGGAACATGTGCTCGCTGGTTTCACAAGGACTGTTCTGGACTTAGCGCTGCTGAATTTTCCTTCTACGAACTATGTCAGGCGCCTCAAAAATGGGCGTGTTTAGACTGTCTATCAGATGATGTTGCCGGAGGTACCTCTAGGAGATCTACTGGAAACCGAACTAGCAGCACCGCACTTCATCCTGCCCCCGCCATGACTAGAAGATCCATGAACTACAACGACTCATCCGATGGTCTAAATTGTGATGACCTCTTCGAGCAAGTCAATCCTTCAAATCATGATATCATGAAAGCTGTCAAGCGAATGTATGATGAGCTAAAGCACTCCATAACCTTTAATGGTGCGGTGATGGAAAAGCTACAGGAAACTGTCGAAATTCTGACAAATGAAAATAAGAAGTTAGAACACGATCTTTTACGAGCAAGAGTTTCGGATCTGGAGAAGGAAATGGCGTATACGAAGTCCAGCAATCCCAAAGACGTGGAAGCGAAGAGTAAGAATCTAGTAATTGTAGGTCTAAAATCCAATCACCAGTGTAAGAACAAAGTATTGAAAGCCTTTGAGGCGCTTAATGTTACTGTCTCAAATGATGATTTTGATTTAAATGTTCCAACTAGCGATAAGTCCAAAAAAATGCTAATCATTGTTTCCTTTAAAGATCCGGCCTTAAGAAATCAAATACTGGAAAGACGTAAAACAGTCTCTTTAGATACAGAAATATGTAATATTCAGTCCGAGGTTAAAACTAAAATCTATATAAATCCTGACCTGCCCAAGCACATTCGCGATCTATTTCTTAAGGCCAGAGAACTTAAGGAATTTGGGTACAAATATGTCTGGTGTAAAAATGATAGCATTCTTGTAAGAAAAAACGAAGGCGACTCGGATATTAGCACAAGTATATACCTTAAAAACATAAATATTATTGTTTATTGTTTATGTTTACTATTTTTACGATTTAATACAATGGCTGTTAACCAGAATATTTCTAATTTAAAAATAGGCCATGTTAACGTAAAATCTATTATTCCTAAACTTAATAATATCAAAGATTATATATCGGTAAATGATTTACATATTTTTGCTATTACAGAAACTTGGCTTTCCGACTTAGTTGATGATGAGGTGTTGCGTTTAGACGGTTTCGAATTAATCAGGCGCGACCGCCCTGTGGGTAGGGGAGGTGGCATTCTTGTGTATGTGAGAAACTTGTTTAAATTTTCTGTTTTAAATGATTACGAATGTAAATTTTCTGAGCAAATTTGGGTGCAGTTGAAAATTGGTGGAATTTTAAACAGCATAGGTATTTCCTATAGGCCACCCGGGTTTACTAATATAAATGAATTTATGAGTGAGTTTGAGTGTAATGTTTGTCGATATCTGCTGCCCTCTGATAATCTTATATGTCTTGGTGATTTTAATATTAATATCCATAACCTAGAAAGTATACATACACAGAGATTTATTTCTCTGCTACAGGTTTATAATTTGTCTCAAGTCATAGATGAATCAACTCGGCCTGGTTTAAGAGGAAAGGCTTCTCTTTTAGACCTAATTATTTGTTCCGATAAAAAATTTTTAGTAAACAGTAATGTTGATCCGACTTTACAGGTGTCAGACCATTTTGTTATTACCTGCCAGCTCCGACTCTTGATTTCTAAGCCGTCCCCCTTTTTATTGACATACAGGAACTTTAGAAGTTTTGAAAAGGATGACTTCTATAACGATTTAATTAATTCATGTTTAGATAATATATTTTACTTGACAGATATTAATGACAAGGTTGATGTTTTTAATGCTTGTATTCTTGGTCTTTTCGATAAACATGCACCATTCGTAACAAATAAAATAATAAAACGGAAGAGTCCTTTTATTACAGATAATATTAGGTATCTTATGCTTTTAAGAAATAGGGCTCTTTCAAAATATAAAAGGGAGAAAACCGCAAATAGTTGGGAAAACTATCGCCAACTTCGGAACCAAATTACAATAGCTATTGACCGAGAGAAGAAGTACTACCTTAATGCAACACTGCGTCAGGGTAACTCTAAAAAAAACTGGAACGTTCTACGCAGGCTGAATATTCACTCAAAGCCTCGCAATACAATTCCTGGCCATTTAGCTGATCCCGAGACCATTAATAATTTTTTCGTAAAAGCTGCGAGCCGGTATGCTCCAAATCCAGAAACTTTAGCATTTTATCTCCAAAATAAAAAGAAAGGAGTTGGAAATTTCGAGTTTCAACTTGCATCTCTCGAAGAGGTTAAGGAGGCCTTATTTTCTATAAAATCTGAAGCCGTTCGTACAGATGGGATAAGCTTGACTATGCTGCTACACTGTTGTCCTTTTATTCTCCCATTTATTGTGCATCTCGTTAACTGCTGTATGGAATCGTCTACTTTTCCAGAGGCTTGCAAATCCTCATACCTATTTCCAATACCCAAAGTTGCATCACCGAATCAATTATGCGAATTCAGGCCTATCAGCATTCTTCCTACCATCTCCAAAGTTTTAGAAAATCAAATTAGAATTTATGTTGATAGATTTTCCATTTTGCCGCCAGTTCAATCTGGGTTCAGAAGGGACTACAGCTGTTTAACAGCACTCTTAAAGGTAATGGATGATATCTTGCAAGCGGCTGACCGTAATGAATTAACAACTTTGGTATTATTGGACTATTCCAAGACCTTCGATAAGCTAAATCATGAATTATTATTGGCGATCTTGAATCATTTGGGCTTTGGAAGAAATTCGTGTTGCCATATCAAGGAGTATTTGACCAGGCGAACCCAGTCGGTAAAAATCAATGGCCAGTTGTCTTCTTTTTTTATGCTTGTCTGCGGCGTGCCACAAGGGTCCATCCTTGGACCTTTGTTTTTCACTATATATACTTCGCAATCATCTTCTTGTCTCAGATATTCATTGCTCCATATATACGCTGATGACACACAAATTTATTTGTCATTTTTACCTGATAAAATTGAAGAAGCTAACGAACGTATTTCTCTGGACCTTGCCCTGCTTGCCAGAGCCTCCAGAGATCACTGTTTGACTTGAAATCCTAATAAATGTCAGGCTCTTCTCTTTGGTAGGATTCAGTGTAGAGACAAGTATGAGAACCTTGTAAAAATTAATGTAGATGGTGAAACCATAAAATGTACTACTGTAGCTAAAAATCTTGGTGTACTATTAGACGTTAACTTAAGATTTCGAGAACATATCGACAATTGCATTAAAAAGGCATTTATAAACTTTAAATTACTCTATGGTCAAAGACATCTACTTAATAAAGACCTTAGGAAAGTTTTGTGCGACAGTCTTGTACTGTCCCACTTTACTTATTGTGACGTCGTATATGGTCCTTGCCTTCTGGCAATCGATTCAAAGCGTATTCAATACATCTAGAATTGTTGCGTAAGATTAATAAATGGAATGAGAAAGTACGATGGAGGTGTGAGTAATGAGATGTGTGAGATGAAGTGGCTGGATATGGCTAAAAGGAGGTTACTACATAGTCTTTTGATATTTAACAAAATTATTTTTAAGAAATGTTAAGGGTACCTACACCAAAAACTTAAATTCAGATAGGACGCTCATGACCTGGACTTAAGAAGTAAAAACTTTATAACACCTCCTCAACACAAAACATGTTTATTTGAAAGAAGTTTCAGTTACTGTATATATACTCAATACAATGCCATATCCTCCAATCTAAGTTGTCTGCCGCCTCTTCTCTTTAAACGTAAGATTAAGAGTTTCTTTATGGAATCAATTTAATCCTGTACTTAGTGTCTGTAATAAATTTTTCTTTTTCTCTTTTAATATTTTTTAGTTCTTAATAGCTTATATAATGTACATTACACATATATTTATTAGAATAATACATATTTTCATATAGCAATTAATTATAGGAGTTATTATGTTAGCTGTATGGTTAAGATAGGAAGCATGCTTCAACTTCGCCATTTGTAATTTACTTGTAAATTATAATAAAGACATCATTATTAGTATTATTATTATTATTAACATTTACTCAGAACAAATATTTCAATAGCCCTTGGCAGATACTGAGGCTGGCATTAAGTTGAATGGTGAGCGTTTGAACAACGTTAGATATGCAGATAACACGGTGTTTTTCACTAATAGCATGAAATGATTCCGGGAGATCATGAACAGAGTAACGGAACCTAGCCTCGACTATGGACTTCCCCTTTACACGAAGGAAACTAAATATATGGTCATCTCACAAAATAACATTTGTCCTGATCAACCTATAATTAATAACCAACAGATAGGAATATCAATAAACGATAATGGGACCACTCGCATTGAGAAGGCTAGAACAGCCTTTTTAAGGATGATGAGCTATTTAGATGCCACGACCTGTTGTTAGCATCACATTGCTGAGATGCTATGTTTTTTTAGTGCTTTTATACGGGGTTGAATCATGGACTCTGACAGAGGCTTCTTGCAGGAAAATTGAAGCATTTGAGATGTGATTGTATCGACGAATCCTGAAAATCCCTTGGACAAACCATGTCACCAATCAGGAAGTGTTGAGAAGAGTGGGGAAAGAGAAGAAGCTAATTGTGACAATAGAAACACGAAAGCTCGAATATTTGGGTCACATCATGAGGAAAGGCTAAAGATATGAGCTATTGCAACGAATATTGCAAGAAAAGATCGACGGAAGAAGAGAACCAGGAAGGTGATGGATAACGTGATTTGGCTCTACGACCGTGGGTTTATTCCGAGCTGCAGTGAATAGGGTGAGGATTGCCGTGATGTTCGCTAACATCCAAAACGGATGGACACTACAAGAAGAAGAATAAGAAGAGCAAGAGCAGAAAAATCTAATAACAAAAAGACCAATAAAAATGTTATTTGTCATACAAAACAATGGACCTTCAAGCAGTTAAAGTTTGTTCTGCAATCAAGGCATGATCCGCCTATTATAGCACAAAACTTTGCCTACCTAATTTTATGATTTTTAGTTTTCGGTTCAATGAAGCAGAAGCCGACCTCCAGGCATCTGCCTCGTGCTTGACTAGATTACATCAAGAGACACCTTAGCGATTCCAAGCCAGTGATTATCTATTTGGATGGGTGTTCATATAAAAATAAAAATTCAGTAATGCCCTCTTGCGTAAAATATCTCAAAAGGATACATTCAAATGTGGTTTCTTTCTGAAATCGTCTGCTAAAACCTAATATCGTTTTTTTAGATGAAACTACAAAATATTACAGTGTTGCCATTGTGACTCCTTGAAGATTCCTTACAATTTTCTGAGCAGAGAAACTGTGTGATGATGACTGAGACTGATGAAATTGAGCTCATTTGTGATTTCTGTAGAAAGGATTGCTTTTTTAAGGAGAGCAAAACTTTGCTATTTGGATGCTCTTGTGATAGGTGTAAGAGAGTTTCATGTCGAAATTGTAGCAAGATCTCGTCTCAGGAGATAAGATGCGCTATCGCAAAGACGAGGACAGTCCTGATATGGTGTAAAACCTGCATAGAGAAATTGCCGAATGAAGTACCCCATGAGCAGGAGAATTCAGTAAATCAAGTTACCTGCGAAACCACTCTTATTAGTGAAGTGAGTAAAAAGGTGGTTGATGTAGTTTTGTCTGTTATGGAGGAACGGGTTAGCATGAAGTTGGAGAGTATTTCAAGAGCCATACTTGAGAGTAACAAGGAACTGGTGAAGCTTTTAATGTTAGACAATCAGAAACAGAAAACGCAGGAAAAGGTTCACAGTGCGGCAACGGCGCATTCTATTGGGTCCAAATCAGCTGATTCAAATCATGGTGATCAACAGACTGCGTCATCCAGTGTTGTCACTTCTGCTGTTGCCTCTCATTAAGTTCAAAACCAGAGATTGGCAGAACAAGAAGAAGAGCAGTTCGCATCGGTCCAAGGCCAAGGAAGGAGAAGAAGAATAATTCAGCCGTTTGAGCAGTCGAGGCCCGCCCAAGAGTCTCAGAGCCAAGCCCGCAAAGGAAATGGAGAAGAAGAAGAAGATTCTAATGTAAACAACAAAAGAAGTCATAACCGTAAAAGCAATCAAAACATTATTTTGGGAAATGCGATTTTTGAGGGGGATAAAAACTTTGCGAGCTCTGGTAAAAAGGCCCATTTTTATTTGGGGCGCGTTAAGATGGGTATTACTTCGGGGTTTATAGAGAATCACATTAAAAAGCACTGCCCTAATGCCAAGTTTGTAAGAGTTGAGCCTTTACCTGTAAAAAGAGATGTAAGTTCGTTTAAAATTACAGTTGATTTTGACTCTAAGGATTTGCTTGCACAGCCTGGTATTTGGCCTAAGGGTGTGGTTTTAAGAAAATTTTGAATGGGACAGTCTAGAAATTTTTACAAGTCACGGGAACCCCGAGCGTGGGTTAGCCTCATTTAATAATGAAAACGTAAGTAATTAAGATATCTATATATATATTAGTTGAACACAAGTGGCATGAGAACCAAATTACAAGAATTTCAAAATGCATTAAGCTGTAGCTGCTATAATATTGTTACGATAGGTGAAACATGGTTGACATCAGATTACTCTGATGCCGAGATTGGTAATGATAAATATGATATTTTTAGGTATGATAGGGTTCCAGGTCTTAATACTGCAAAGGAGCGTGGGGGTGGTGTGTTGATTGCGGTAAAAAAAACCTTATCTTCACATTTGATTCTGATCCCGACTGTGGGATCAGATATTTATCAAATTTACATTTCTTTAAAGTTGAGAAATCAAAATCTTATTTTGGGTTGCATTTACATTCCGTCTCCATCTCCTTTGCAGGCCTATGAAGATCACTGTCAGACTGTTGAGTTTTTATATCAAATGTATCAGGGTAGTTCATTTATTTTGGTGGGTGATTATAACCTACCAAGAGCCAATTGGGGTAATGACAATATGGGTTTAACTGTTGAATGTCCAGAAAATGATCATGCACATTGCATTGCAAATAACTTCGGGTTTTACAACTTTTTCCAGAATAGTCAAGTCATTAACAGTTATGGAGTTCAGTTAGATTTATTTTCAGAAATTTTGAAAACCTCTGTATATCCCCAGCTATTGACATGATTTTTGAGAATAGCTTGAGTCACACGGCATTGAGTTTTGAGATTTCACAGGAGCAACCCTTTGAGGCAAGGTTGGAGTTTAAGGAATTTTTCTTTGATTTTAAGGATGGGGACTATTTGTCAATTAATAACTGCTTGGCAAGCGTAAACTGAGATACTCTGTTTGAGGGTGGATCGGTGGATGAAATGGTTTCAGAATTCTATAATGTCATCTATAGTTTGATAAATACTTTCATTCCTTTAAAGAGGTATCGTTCATCTACCTTCCCAAGTTGGTTTTCTGCAGAGCTTAGAAGCTGCATAATTTTTAAGAAAAAGGCTCATAAAAAGTTTAAAATGAGCAATAGTCAGGTTGACTATTGCCATTTTTCAACTCTGAGAGATCAGTGTGAGAGACTTCATAAAATTTGCTATGAATACTATATTAATAAAATTGAGCATAATCTGTCAGATAATCCACGTTATTTTTGGTCCTACATAAATAGTAGAAAGGGTGGTTCAGGCCTTCTTCAGAGGCTATCTTTTAATGGAGCTACTGCTGAAGATCCTGAGGGGATCGCTGATCTCTTTGCAGAGTACTTTTCCTCTGTGTATTCCAGGGACGAGGTGAATGTTGTGCCTGATTTTCAATTTGATAATGTGGTGACTTTAAACAAGATGGAATTTTCAGTTACTGAGGTGTTTGAATCTATTCAGGGTCTTAAAAATACTTTAGGTGCAAGGCCTGATGGGATTCCTGCATTCTTTATAAAAAAATGCATCTGTTTACTAACACTACCGGTAACAGTATTTTTTAACAAATCAATAATGACTGGTATTTTCCGGGCCTTTGGAGGAGAAGTTTTCTGAAGCCAGTTTACAAGTCAGGTGCTAGGGATGATGCAACCAACTACCGTGCAGTTTGCAATAAGTCGGTATTGCCTAAGCTTCTTGACCACTTGGTGAGCAAACAAGTATCATGGGCTTCCAGAAATGTGATTAGTTCTGAGCAATTTGGATTCATGAAGGGTAGGTCCACTGATGCAAACCTAGCGCTATATGTTAACCATATATCTAAAACTCTTGAAAGTGGCTTTCAGGTTGACTCAGTGTATGTGGACTTTTCAAAGGCATTTGATCGGGTCAACCATAGTATTCTTTATTGTAAGCTCCGCGCATTGGGAATTTTGGATCCTCTTCTATCTTGGAGTTATAGTTTTGTAACCGGGAGAACCCACATGGTGAAGATTGGTGGCTCTACCTCTCTTGAGATTGAAGTAACTTCTGGAGTGCCTCAAGGCTCTCATTGTGGTCCTATACTCCTTTGCCTGTTTTTGATGGATGTTCTTACTCCTCCGAAATTTTGTCTTCAGAAGGACTTGGATTCCTTCTTTGAATGGTGTGAGGTGAATGGGATGACATTAAATATTGCAAAGTGTCACAAAATCTCATTTTCTAGACTCAGAAATTCCATTGAGTTTCCTTACAAAATTAATAATATATCTCTTGATTCTAAAACAGAAATTTCTGATCTTGGTTTCTTGATGGATTCCAGATTGTCCTTTTCAAGTCATATTAATAGCATTTCTTCTAGGGCTACGAAGGTACTTGGGTTTGTGCAGCGATCTACTCATGATTTTTCCATATTTACATTTCAAAAATTGTTTTGTTCCTTGGTGCGCCCCATTTTGGAGTATTGTTCTGTTATTTGGTCTCCTTCTTACAACTGCTGGGTCCGTCAGGTGGAAAGAGTTCAGAACAAATTTTTAAGGGTTGTAGCTTTCAGATGTGGCTATCAAAGGGAGGAGTATGAATACAATTGGATAAGGAGCAGTCTGTCCTTACATACATTGGAAGCAAGGCGAGTTTTGATTGACATGTGTTTCTTTTATAAAGTTTTGAATGGTATCATTGACTGTCCACAACTATTGGCTTTAATTGATTTAAGAATACCATCTGGAAACAGACAGTCTGACATTTTTCTTGTTCCTTTTCACCGTACCAATTATGGCTCTAATGAACCTATTACTCGTTTGTGTCGTGAGGCAAATAATTTGTCAGATTGTGTTAACTTTTTTAATTCAAAGATACCAAAATTTAAAAAAGACTTGAAAATGCTTTTGTGATGTAAAATGTTGTACCTGTGCTAGAGTTAAGATTATTTTTCTTTGTTGTCGTTATAGCTAGTTGTTACATAAGTTTATTGTTCTTTGTTGTTGTTATAGCTTTATTATATTATATGTATTACCTAATTTGGAAATGGTTTGCCGTCGATAAATAAATAAATATAAATAAGTTATTATTGTGCATATATTTTCTACTTTTAATCTTTTTTGAATACAGAAAACTAGATTTTTTTAATAATTAAAATATAGAAGTTCCTTTCCATTAGTCGTTAGTCTTAAGTCAGTCACAACACATATTTTTTCATGCATCGATGTAATAAAATACATTTTTTAAAAAGATGTGCATTTATTAAATAGTTTTTTATCTTCTTGAAAATGGTCGATTTTTGAGTTACGACATATTGAAGTGTCGCCGCCGATTTATTATTTTGAAGCTTCTCAAATAATGCCTGAATTTGTCGAGGCTCTATATTAATATTCAGCCATTGTGATGTTTTATTCATTTTTTACTTACGGTTTCAGATGAAGTATCAGAAGAAGGCCTGGGTCACTTCCTGAGAAGTAACGGAGATATCGTGGATCCATCGACAGTGCAAACTGTAGCTTTCAAAATTGGCCAAATGTTGGAAGACTGCGGTAAATTAGTAAATTCAGATGAATATCCTCCATCAATACGTGTCTTCCTTGATCAACATTTTTCCCAGTATCTGAATGAACAAGCACACGATAGCGAACAAGTTGAGATTCTGAGGGAGCTATATGACTGGCATATAAGATTCCAAGTTATAGATAATTCATGTAAAGATTTATCGAGATTAAGTGCCAAAAGTTGGGGCGAATACGTTTGCTCCGACGATGAAGCCCATTCTAACCTTAAGTACGGGTATCAATCACTAGTCCAAGTTATTTTAGATGATCTTCCCAATAATTGTATTAAGTATAATTCTGAAGTTGCCATAATTAGCTTTACAAAAGACAAAAAGATTAAACTAGCTCTTAAGGATGGCGAATTAATCGTCTGTGACCATTTAATTTTAACGCCATCCCTAGGTGTATTAAAAGAATTTCATGGTCTTTCTAATGTACTGCCAGATCATTTAATAGAAAATATTGATAAAATGGGATTTGATGGAATCTGCAAAATATATTTGTTTTATGACGAGAAATGGTGGGGAGAAAGTAATGGTAAGTATCGTTTTATATTCGTCCTATTCGGTTTAACAAATTGCAAATGAACAAATCAGAGATTATCTATAGAGATAATATGATATTATAGCTCCTATGCATGACAATTGCCAATACTGATTTCTGTTTGATTTGTCAGGCAAAAAATGTGGAAAAAATAATTATTTTATTACTTATCAAGGATATGGAAACGTAAATGAGAGAAGTCCTCATGAAGTTTTTTTTTTTTGAACTTTTAGGAGCATATCGGATAAGGCAAGTCTGGTGCAGTTCTAAATAATGTATTTTACATGTCTCTTTGTATAATACAAAATAATTAACAACGTGGATGTTACCAGCTGACGCGCGACGTTTGTCTATTCTCTTAGCTAATTTAAATTTTGTTGTTTAATGGGATTAGTTTTGCTACGTATTTTCTGAATATCTCATTTATTATTCCAGGTTTCCAACTACTCTGGAGTAAGAACTGCAACTTTAGCGAGCAACATTCGTGGTTGCGGCAAATTACCGGCTTCGACGAAGTCTTTAATCATAAAACTGCCTTAATGACGTGGGTTGGTGGTGATGCCGTGCGAGAAGTGGAAAATTTACACACCAATGACGTTGCGAAACAGTGCACGAAATTGCTTCAGAAATTTCTCTTGAACTACGTTGTTCCGGAGCCAAATAAAGTAATAAGGTAAGTGTATTTTGTTTCGAGAAGACATGAACATAAATAATTTTTCGTGAATTATATTATATTGACTTACTACAGCCACGTGTCTGCTTTAATGTAGGTACTTGTATAGAAATAATATTGATTTACCCAGATATTTAGATGGGTTAGTCAAGAACACCCGATTTATTTTAATTGTGTTAAAAATTATATAATACCCTTTGCATTCAAGTTATTATTTTTTCAATATTAATATTTGAAAAACTCTGACAGTATGTTACATGCATATACTTAAGGAATAACGGTAATACGCTATTTTTTCATACGGCAGTATGCAACTTGAACCTATTAAAGCATTTTATTTTTCGAAAGCAATGATGTAATTTGCATATAAAATTAGTACGCACAGAAGCCTACACATCAATCAATTTTTTTGTCAGCATTTGTTCAATTTTTAACTGGTCATGTATTACGCCATTACTGATAGACGCTTTAAATATTTTGGAATGAAACTGCTAATATTTTTTTAACACATATTTGTCAATATGAATATAATGATATGTTTACTTTAATCTTCATAAAGACGTTTAACGACCGGAACGAAAACAAAACAACTTTAAGTCAAATATCCAGCAAAAATATTCGTAACTCGATCATAAAAGTCGAATCTCAGATTTAACAAGACGAAACATAAAACGTATTGCTCATTGGAGTGTGATGCTGTAATTAATGACTATTTGCATTGGCATTGGAGCCTTAAAGTCTCTTATTAATTGACGAATAAGGTTATCAGTGGCGTCTCACTTTACTTGTTACTAGTCCACTATGCAACGTTAAATTGCTGATTAATTTAAAAACTCTCATCCTGCATCAGTTAATACTATTTTTAGCTATGATAGATTTGATTTTCTTTTAAATTTGGTTAGTGGAATAAAGCTTTTATGTACATATTTAATACCTGAAATGTGTCCCCCCGCGTCTTCGGTTTAGCCCGCCAAAATATCTTATTTGTCTAGAGAGATTGGTTTTCATAACTTATCTTTTGCCCTAGCTATATTAAATACATGTATAAACCTTATGCAAATTTGATGTTAGATCATGCATCAAAAAGCACTTCTCCCGAAAACACAAGTTTTTTGTCTAAGTAGTGGCCCAAACGGCCTTAACCTGTTTTTTGTCAAATATATATTTTCTGAAAGATGGTTATCGATCGGGATACCGAAGGCACTTTTGGTGCTATTTGCGCAACTCTAGCTCTTGTAGTTTTCGAGAAAAACCAATTCCGGTCTATGCACCGGCCCGTCAATAAAGGCACTAACTTAAAATCGCTCCAAATGCATTGAGTTATATATCAAATGAAAGGGAATTTTACAGCGAACCAGAAAATCGATTCAGAATTTTTATAACATTTTTTA
>MU188268.1:28474-55404 GCA_016904865.1 Pissodes strobi
AATACCTTTCGGATCTCCTCCAAAAAACCTCGCAAAAACTCGACTTCCATTTATGACTTGTTTTTATCTTTTACATGTATAAGGGGTGTCTCAAAATATACCCATATATAGGGTGTCTCAAAAATTAATGTATCAGGTCTAATGAAATAGTATTTTAAAGATGTGGGTTATCTCAGTGTGTTACATAAAAAATGTTTAGAATTGTAACGAGAATACAAAATCTAATAAAAAAGTGGGGTAGCAATTTGAAATAAGAAAATATGACCACGCCCAGACTTTCTGGAGCACCCTGTAGATGAAAAAAATAATTTTTCTAAAAATTTGCTTTAAACGATTAAACTTTTGTATTAAACACTTTTTTCAGAAATATCAAATAAAAAAGATAAAGGGGGGTCAATATATAAAAAAAACCTTGTACATATTTAATATCTTTTTACACTTAACTGAATTGTGACCCTCGTCGTCGGTTTGGTCCACCAATATATCTTATTTCTCTAGAGAGATTAGTTTTCGTAGCTTGGTTAAAATACTGTAAACAATTAATAATAATATTAACCTTTATTTCAAAGGGGTCTTTAATACGAAAAATAATATGTTAGTTTTCCTTTCTCTATTGTCTCTTATAAATGTTCTATCATTATACCCATGCATTGACTCATCAGGTTACATTACTTGATTAATTTGTAAAACTCACATCACTCATTATAATTTGTCGTTATCAATAATTTTAAAATATATTTATTTGTAACTAGTCAAGTACGTGTTTTGTTGCTTAAATATTCATTTCAGAACGATTTGTCTGTTGAAAAGGTAATTTCGACATGGTTTCTGTTAAGTCCTCTCATTCACATAAAATATCATATATTTGTATTACGCATTTGTCTGGTGGAGAGCAAATCTCTAAATCTGAATTATTACTTGAGCTGAAAGTCTTCAAATTTGTCTGACACTTTGGAAAGGCACGAGGCTTTTCGATTTATATGTACTCCACTACAGACATTAGAAAGAATATGAATAAAAAGTTTGGGCGCCTCTGTTAAAGCAACTTTGGGACTGATTAACGATTTATGCGAGTAGACGAAACAGTTTTTACGAATGATATTCCAGACGAGTACTTTATAATATTATTTTTAAAAGAGCATATAGTATTTTCATAATAAGGGTGAACCAAAGCTTAGTTTTAGCGGAACACTTTCAAATGCTTTGGGCGTTTTGATTAATAATAATAATAATAATATATTTACTTGTTCTATAAAATTTTGTCTCTATGGTGCTAATAATCAGTGGAATAAAACTAGGAACGAATATTTATTAAAATTTATTTAACATTGTGAGAAACACATAAGCTGAAAATATTATGCGAATTTGCCTAAAAATATGCACATTGGAAATATTTTACTTTTTGAGTGAAAGTTCTTGGCAGTATTCATTTCATTGACAACTGCCTCTGTTCATGTTTTTACCAACGCTCATGACTGGACAGGCTTTGTTGAATAATCTACTGCAATAATATATATGTCATTTTGCACTTAATGAGCCCGGTTCCAATTAATTTATCATTGTAATAGGCTGCTTCAATTTATTATGACAATTTTACATGTTTGGGCGACAAAAGAATGGGGTTATGGAGCCTAAACAAAGTTTTTTTTGTTAAAGTTCTGTTTTTAAACGTAATCAGGGACGCACTGAGTTAACTGAGGGAAATTTAAAAACTTTAGCAATAAAATGCGTTTTTCAGTTAAATCATAAATTTGAATATGGGAAAAATATTTTTAATATAAAATGCTATTTTTTTAATTTTGGATTTTCACTTCAATTTATGTATTGATTGAAGTTCAGCATCTTGATATTTTGTGTGATCTTTTTTAGATGAAAACCTTTGGTTTTATTATTTTATTGTAATAAATTCTTGTGAAAAAATGTGTTTCGTACTTAAGCATGTAGAAACAAATGTACTAGATCATCGACCTGAAACAAGCAAATCATAAGTTTTTAAAATTATACTTCTAATACAAATTGCTTTGAATATTTCAACTCTCAGGTTCGTTGTTAAGCGTTTCAATGTTAGAAACTTGATAATGATATGTTTATTTTAAACTTTATAAAGACACTTTACGACCGAAACAAAAACAAAACAACCTTAAGTCAAATATCCAGCAAAAATATTCGTAACTGGATCATAAAAGTAGAATCTCATATTTAACGAGACAAAACATAAATCATGTTGCCTATTGGAGTATGGGGCTGTAATTAATGACTATTTGCATTGGCATTGGAGCCTTAAAGTCTCTTATTAATTGACGAATAAGATTATCAGTGGCGTCTCACTTTACGTGTTTCTAGTCCACTATGCGATTTTGAAGCAAATTCAGCACGTCTACAACGTTTCAATTAACAAAAGAGATACTTGAATCTCGCTCATATGTTACTTACTTGCCTTTAGGTTAAATAAAATCTACTTTATCCAGAATATTACATTTATCGTAGAAGAGGTCAGGATCTGGTGCCATTTCCCCATAAAACAATTAGCCTCGTACTCTATAACGATGTAAGAGGATTCTTAGAAGACATGGTTTCGCTAGAATGCACACCAAACGAATGGCGCCTTTTTTTGATAGTTCAAAACGTCGAGTCCTGAAAAAACTGAGTATGAAGAACTTCAGTGGGCGATCTATGTGGATCTAAAAATGGAAACTTCCTACTAAGATAGAGCGGATACACAAAATATCCATGTTTGTTATGTTTTTGGGACAGCAGCGCTAAGGATGAGCACTGGGTTAATTGAAATTTGCCTTTAAGAACTGATATGATTCAAGAAAAACAAAACCTTATCATTCGGTTGCGAGAGCGAAAATCATATTTCCACCCTTGGGACAAATAAAGAAGTTTATTAAGGCTTTAAATCGAGATGAACTCTGTTTTGGCTACTTGACATGTACATTTCTTGGGATTAGTACTGATAATTGAGAGCCATATTATTTGATGGTCCTCAGATAAGGCAGTTAATTAAAGATCCCTACAATTCCACAATCACCTTAATGAACGAAATTGAATTTAACGTTAGGGATTCATTATTTGTTTAAGTAGTACAAAACTTTCTTGGAAATGGCAATGCTGAAAATTACATTGAATTAGTGAAAATTATGCTCGCCAACTTTAGTATTCTCGGTTGTATCACGAACATAAAAGTTCGCTACTAGTGCATCGGCTTAGTTTGTCAATACTGTCTGATTCAAAAATTAATGAAATTAATATACTGTAAATAAACCTACGTTTCTTAGTTTACGAAATATTTTGGTATAAATTACAATTGTTCACATCTATGCGATATAACCACTGGACTATGGGACGAAAAGTTTAGTATATCTCCGGTAAATTACTCTTGCCAAAATAGCTTATCATCAAACCAGTTTAGTATAGAAATAGCTCTCAGGCCTGGCTTTATAAGTCTATAATAAAATCGTCAAGATGCAGTGACCTTTGATTTTATTATGCTATTGTAATAAATTCTTGGGAAAAAAGAGGTCACTAATTTATGTAGAAATGAATGCATTAGATCGTCGAGCTAAGGAAAGTAAATCATAAGCTTTTAAAGTTATATTTCTAATACAAACTCCTTTGAATATTTCAACTCTCAGCTTCGTTGTTAAGCATTTCAATATTAGAAACCGAATACTGATATTTATCTTAAACTTCATAAAGACGTTTAACAACCGAAACAAAAACAAAACAACTTTAAGTCAAATTTCCAGTAAAAATATCTCGATCATAAAAGTCGAATCTCAGATTTAACAAGACGAAACATAAATCATGTTGCTCATTGGAGTGTGATGCTGTAATTAATGACTATTTGCATTGGCGTTGGAGCCTTATAGTCTCTTATTAATTGACGAATAAGATTATCAGTGGCGTCTTACTACGCGTTACTAGTCCACTATGCTACGTTAAATTCCTGATTAATTTAAAAACTCCCATCCTGCATCATTTAATACTATTTTTGGCTATGATAGATTGGATTTTTTTCAGATATGCTTAGTGGAAGAAAGCTTATATCTACCGGGTGACTGCGTATAAACTAGCAACCCCGTAACATTTCTATTTTTTATTATAAGGGAAAAATAAAAAATCGGACATACAGGGGAAATTTTTTCTTTCCAAATCTGTGTTTTAATTTCCGATAATTTTGTACATATGCGGAGGGTGACAAAGAGTATATATTTTTTAATAGAATGTGCCTTATATTTATGGCTAAAATAAAAGGCATTTTTTTCAGATTTCAAATAACCATATTATGTTGACATTTGGTTCAGCCGTTTTTACGTTATTTATTTTTATAGTTGCATGAATTTAAATTATCTTGATATACGCTGTTCAAAAAGTTGTTGATTTCTATACAGTAATCATGGCAGCGTATATCAAGGTAATGCAAATCCAATGCGACTATAAAATTAAATAACGTAATAACGGATTAACCAAATACCAACTGGTATGGTATATTTGAAATGAGAAAAAGGAGATCTTCTATTTTAGCCAGAAATATACAGGGCATTCTATTAAAAAAAATACATACTTTTGGCCGCCCCCCATATATATGCCAAATTACTGGAAATTACAATACATATTTGGAAAGGAAAAACTTTAACCTGTATGTCAGTTTTTTATTTTTCCAGTATGATTAAAAATAAAAAAGTTACGGGGGTGCTAGTTTATACGAAGTCACGCGGTACATATTTAACACTTTAACTCACACGTGTATCAAGCTGATACACAAAAAGTGCTTCACCTCAAACTGCGTATATTAATATGATACACACCCAATATTCAAATTCATCGCGCTGTGCTCACCGTATGAACACATTTAACATGAACTTATATGGGGAGTCTTGTAGTCTTGGGCTGTGGTTACCATTTTTTTCAATTGTGGGAAATGTTGTAAATTATTGGCAACATGGCTATAATAGAAAATACACATAATATGGATAAATACGATAAAAGAGGTTGCTGTGTTGTATCCTATAGGTTTTTTTCGGAGAACTATGATAGGGCTCATGCAACAAAAAACCCAAAGTAGTGTTCTACAAGATCTCCCTGACAAAAAGTTTATGTTCATAAATTGCTTTTTTAAGTTACACAATGTTATTTTAAAACAATAAATTTAATTTACAATGTAATCCATCAATGTATCCATTGTAATACATGCAGGCTATTTATATTGACATCAGCCAACCACATTTATCAAAACTGATCACAGCATTTCACTCCTTCTGAATTGCGTGTATCAAATGTGATCACGTGTAAAAAGAAAATAATTGGGCTGAGGGGTCCATTTCACAAAAATGGCATCTAGGGGTAAAAGTGTAAATATAATTTGCACTTAACTGAGTTGTGGCCCTCGCCTTCGACTCGGTCCACCAAATATTTTATTTGTCTGGAAAGATTCGTTTTCATAACTTGTTTAAAATAATATTAACCAATAATAATAATAATAATTTACATTTCAAATGAGTCTATAATACAAAAATTTATATATTAGTTTGTCTATCTATATATCTCTTATAAATGTTCTATCATTGTACCCATACATTGACCCATCAGTTACAATGCTTGATTATTTTATTAAACTCGCATCCTGCATCACTTAGTATTAATTTTCGTTGTCAATAATTTTAAAATATAGCTATGTGAAACTAGTAGGTATGTAGTTTTGTTATTTAAATATTCGTCTCAGAAGGATATGTCTGTTAAAAAGTGAATTTCGACAAATTTCCACATGGTTTTTTTATTCACATAAAATATATATTTGTATTATGCATTTGTCTGTGAGCAAATTTCTAAATGTAAATTATTATTTCAGCTGAATGACTTTAAATTTGTCTGACACTATAGATAAAACATCGCGACTTTTTCATTTATATGTTCTCTACTACACTCTACAAAAAATATGAATAAAAAAGTTGGGTGCCTTTGTTAAGGCAACTTTGGGAATGATTAACGATATATACGAGTAGACGAAACAATTTTCACGAATCATATTTCAAAAGGGTACTTTATAACATACTTTTTAATAGAACATATAATATTATCATAAAACTAGTGAACCATAAAGTTTAGTTTCAGCGGAAAGTTTACTAATGCTTTGAGAGTTTTGATTAATAATATATTTACTCGTAACGATGTTTACATTTTCTCTAAAATTTTGCCTCTGCGGTGGTAATAATTTGTGGAAAACTAGGTACGCATATTAATTAAAATTAATTTAATATTTTGAGAAACACAAATGCTGAAAACATTATGGACAACTGCCTAAAAAGATGCACATTAGATTATCTCGTGTTGCAAATATAGCAGTATTGATTTTAATTGCCACAAATGATTAGTAACTGCCTCTGTTCATGTTTTTAGCAACGCTCATAGCTTGAAAAACTTTGTTGAAAAATCTACCGCAATAATATATATGTCATTTCGTATTTAATAATCCTGGTTACCATTTATCATTGTAACAAGGTTTTTAAAACGCTGCTTAGGCTTAGAGCCTAAACAAAATATTTTTGTTAAAGTTCTGTTTTAAACGTAATCAGGGACGCACTGAGTTAACTGAGAGGAATTTAAAAACTTTAGCAGTAAAATGCGTTTTTCGGTTAATTCATAAATTTGATTAAGGAACAGATATTTTTAATAGGAAATGCTATTTTTTTAATTTTGGAATTTTTCTTCAAGTTATGTATTAAATTTCAGCATCTTGATATTTTGTTGGGTCTTTTTCGGATGTAAAGACCTTTGGTTTTGTTAATAAATTCTTGTGAAAATAGAGGTTTCGTACTAAAGCATGTAAAAACAAATGTAATAGATCATCGACGTAAAGCAAGCAAATCATAAGTTTTTAAAATTAAATTTGTAATACAAAGAAAGGTTCGTTTTTAAGCATGTCAATATTAGAAAGCAAATAATGATATGTTTATTCTAAATCTCATAAAGACGTTTAATGACCGAAACGAAAACAAAACAACTTTAAGTCAAATATCCAGCAAAATATTCGTAACTGGATCATAAAAGTCGAATCTCAGATTTAGCAAGACAAAACATAAATCATGTGGCTCATTGGAGGGTAATGCTGTAAGTAATGACTATTTGCGTTGGCATTGGAGCCTTAAAGTCCCTTAGTAATTTACGAATAAGATTAACAGTTGCTTCTCTCTTTAAGCGATTCTAGCCCATTATGCTACGAATTTCTGATCAATTTTAAAACTCCCAACCCGCATCAGATATTCCTATTTTTGGCTATGATAGGTTGGATTTTCTTTCACATTTGCTTAGTGGAAGAAAGCCTATATGTACATATTTAGTATCTGTTTACACTTAACTGACTTGCAGCTCTCGCTTTGGCTCGGTCCACCAAATTATCTTATTCATCTGGAAAGATTCGTTTTTATAACGTGTTATTTAAAATATTATTAATAAATAATAATAATAATATTTATCTTCATTTATAAATGTTCTATCATTATACCCATGCATTGACCCATCAGGTTACAATGCTTGATTAGTTTGTAAAACTCACATCCCGCATCACTCATTAGAATTTGTCGTTATCAATAATTCTAAAATATATTTATTTGTAACTAGTAAGTATGTGTTTTGTTGCTTAAATATTCATTTCAGAACGATTTGTCTGTTGAAAAGTTAATTTCGACAATTTTTCACATGGTTTCTGTTAGGTCCTCTCAATCACATAAAATATCGTATATTTCTATTACGCATTTGTCTGGTGGAGAGCAAATCTTGAAATCTGAATTATTACCGGAGCTGAAAGTCTTTAAATGTGTTTGACACTATAGAAAAAGCTTCGCGACTTTTCCATTTATATGTACTCCACTACAGACGTTAGAAATAATATAAATAAAAAGCTCGGGCGCCTCGGTTAAGGCAACTTTGGAAATGATTAACGATTTATGCGAGTAGACGAAACAGTTTTTACGAATCATATTTCAAAAGGGTACTTAATAATATTATTTTTAAAAGAGCATATAGTATTATCATAAAAAGGGTGAACCATAAAGCTTAGTTTTAGCGGAACGTTTTCTAATGCTTTGGGCGTTTTGATTAATAATAAAAAATATATTTACTTGTTCTATAAAATTTTGTCTCTATGGTGCTAATAATCTGTGGAATAAAACTAGGTACGAATATTTATTGAAATTTATTTAACATTTTGAGAAATACATAAGCTGAAAACATTATGGGCATTTGCCTAAAAATATGCACATTAGATTATCTCGTATTGAGTGAAAGTTCTTGTCAGTATTGATTATATTGACAACTGCCTCTGTTCATGTTTTTACCAACGCTCATGGCTGGACAGGCTTTACTGAATAATCTACCCGAGAATACTAAACTGTTGAGAAGCGACAGCCGGCGGCGGCGTCTTTGATCTTCCTTTGATCTCGATGAGCCTGTTTTCGATGACCTTGAATGACTCTCGTTTGACATTAAAGCAGCATAATCCGAGAAGACAACGGTTTTGTCTTCTCGGATAATATCTTGTAGTACGGGAGCATGGGGAAGTAAATTATCTCATAAATCAGTAAATAAATCAAAATTATTTATTTAAAGAACTTATTATTTATAGGTATGTTGGGGTTTACTTATAATAAGATATATCTATGTATAGATTTATAATATGTATAGGCTACATCATACATTAGGGATAGGATAGAAAAATAAACCAAAGATACTCACAGAGCCGTTCCTGACGGGGCTGCAGTATGTGCACTCGCACGGGGCGGCGGAGATTAGGGGGCGGCATTTTATTTACAACAAAGTTTCTAAACCAGCTATTATTAAAAAATATGAAACAATAAAACACAGTAGCATTTCAGGTTTAATGAAATACATTCACTCTGGTTTACAAAAACGGATATTAAATTTAGTGGTCTAAATTGTTTCATTTTTCGACATTGTTCAAAAATTATATGTATTTTTGCAGCATCAGCTGTAAGGTGGGAGGTTTTGAGACTTAATATACCTATATTAACTTTGAAACCGTCAATCGACACTCAATGGGAAAGTAGAATAAATGTAGGTAATTTAACCTTTAATTTCAAATTTCAAACAAGTTTACAACAGTCCTAATGAAATAGTCGACAACAATAAAAGAGACATAAAAACGAGAAATATAGCACAAACATTAGCGAAGAAATTTATTTCATTTAAATTTATCTGTTCATTGATAATTGGGCATGATCTTCTGTCAAAAGTTAACGTCTCAAAATCCTAAAATTAATCTTTGCGAATGTGTAACTGTTTCAAAAAATTTAATTAACTATCTTGATGAAAAAGGACTAATGAAAGTTTTGATCTATTTATCAAAGAAGCTGAATCACTAGCTGCAGAAATTAACATACTGCCCGAATTCCCTCTTGTTCGTCAGCGAAAAGTCCCACGTCATTTCTCGTACGAGTCAAATGACGAGTTCGCTGTTGATCAAAAACGAAATTTTAGAGTAAATTTTTATTTTAGTATATTAGATACAACAAAAATTCACTAAAAGAAAGGTTTTCTTTACTAGAGGAATGTAACAATTTATCTAAATGCTTATACGAGTTTCACGAAATTGACCTGATTTTTTGCGAAAATCATGTATAGATCTGGATTCATCTTTACAACAAGGGCAGGGTAACTCCCCTAACCAGATATCGACGGAAATGAACTGTGTAACGAAATTGTATCTTTTAACGCCATTGTTATCACTTAAGAGTCCAAACCTTACTTTATATTAAGTTATATTATCGACAATGATCTTACCTCCTGTTTTCCTAATTTAGCTGTAGCCTTAAGAATATTTCTTACATTACCGGTGACAGTGGCCTCTGGGGAAAAAAGTTTTAGTAAATTACAACTTATTAAAAAAATTTTAAGGTCTACTATGTCCCAAGAAAGATTGACGAGCCTTGCCACTATTTCAATTGAACAAGATATGCGCCAAAGCTTAGACCTATCAAATATAATACCTAATTTTACAGCTAAGAAATCTCGAAGAGTTTTAGTTTAGTCCAACGGTATTCTAATGCATTTTAAGTTCTTATAACTCGAAAACGAATTAGGCTAAAATTTTTATTTTTAAGGCGACTTTTTGTACCCACACCATGCAGTATGTGCAAAAATAAATTCTAATTTAATAATAATCTTAAGTCTCTTCTTCTCTTTTTTAATTTAAAAATAATTTAATTTCAACCAGGGAGGGGGGGGGGAGTTTCTCTTTTTGCACGGGGCGGCAGAAGCTCCAGGAACGGCGCTGGACACTCAATAGGAGAAAATATATATTTCCGTAACAGTATTTTCTTTAAATAAAATACATATTTTTTTCTAATTATTTTTTACATATTTTTAAAACACAGGTAAACATAAAACAGGGTATTATTTATAAATGCGATAAAATTTTTAATTTTCTATTACATTTTTCGTCATTTTTTTATGTTTGTAAATCTCTATTAGAATATTTTAGTGTATAGAAAATTTTTAACCCAATAAAAAACTTCAAAATAAAGAATTTGGGAAATTCAGAGCAAGGATGTAATAATTCCAACTTTTGCATTAGGCTTAATAATTGATGGGAAATTCCCTCTCCTAGAGAAATATCTTCGAACTTTGAAGTAAATATTTTTTCCAATTGATAAATAAAATTAACAAATTGTTCTGGTGGAGATTTTAGCGCGCCATAAATATCAGTTTCCGTTGTGAAGGCTCTTAAATGGATTAATAAATTAGAAACGTCTAAGTTTTTACATTCCTTTGCAAATGATTCACATAACTCGCAGCTATGTACAGGGTTATCCAACGAGGAATAGACAAGGCAATTTTTTGACTTTCCCGGTACGTTTATAAAAAAAACTAAAATAGCCATCGCGAATTCGGATATGTTTAGCAAAAAATTGAACATCAAATAAAAGTGCTAGGGGTCACTTTCATATTTTTTTAAATGGAACACCCTGTATATTACTATATTTTTGGACTCTCTAGAAAAATCTAAACACATTTTGTGTATAATATCCTATACCTATCTTTAGCTGTTTACCAAATATTGACAGTTGAAAGTCGGGTATTTTGACACTTTGACAGTCTCTAAAATCTAAACCGCACAAGATCAAAGAAAACGGTTTGCGCATTCCTATCTTAAGTTTTCATAAACTATCGAATGACAATATCTTCGAATTTAACCTGCGGATAAAATTAACGGGAACTTTTAAACCTCCGATTAAATCCAAAGTTACTATCATTCGATAGCTTATGAAAACCCAAGATAGGGGGTTTTCTTTGATCTCGTGCGGTTTAGATTTTAGAGCCTGTCAAAGTGTCAAAATGTTCGACTTTCAACTGGCAATATTTGGTAAACAGTTAAAAATAGGTATAGGATATTATATACAAAATGTGTTTAGATTTTTCTAGAGAGTCCAAAAATTTAGTAATATACAGGGTGTTCTATTTAAAAAAATATCAAAGTGACCCCTAGCACTTTTATTTGATGTTCAATTGTTTTTTGCTGAACATATACGAATGCGCGGGAGAAAATTACATAAGATGGCTATTTCAGTTTTTTTAATAAAAGTACAGGGAAAGTCAAAAAATCGCCTTGTCTAGTCCTCGTTGGATAACCCTGTACATCAAGTACCTTTTTAATTAGATAACCGCAAACATAGCTGAAGGCATTTTGAGTTGTTAGGTTTTCATTTCTGTAGCTATAGTTTGGTAGAGTTATCGTATTAGTTAACTGATGTTCTTCATTGACAATATTTTTAGCTACATGTGCGGTATCAACATTAATTAACAATTGATCAAAATCTTCTTGGCAGTTCATTTGGTCAGTATGGAAACAACTTTGCCAAAATAGCTTTCGGAAGGCGGTCTGAAATTGTATAAGGATGGGATTAACATTGTTACCACTTTGTTGCCGGGCACTTCCAAAAAATTTTTCGATGCAATCTGTATTTATACGTCTTGTTTTTAAGTATTTAAAATTAGCTTTTGAAAGTTTTTCCCACAATTTGATAAGCCCATGCATTGTTACAGCCCAACATTTTGGAAATCTTACCCTGTTGGTTATGTCTTTGCCAATTTTGTCAAAAATTTTCATTTCAGACAAAGACAATAAAGCATCTTTTAAAAATTTAATTTGATATTGAGATCCTTCAAATACTTTCTTAAACTTATAGGATGGTCGTAAGGAGTACGAATTTAACACGTCAAATAGATTATTAAAGAAATATAAAGCATCTATTGTACCCAAGGCATCTCCAGGAAGTGCACCCAAACTCATATTCGTGTTGTGAATAGTTTAACTTTTCTTAACTGACGTCAGTTAGAAAAATATAATATTATTTTATTAGTTTTAAGTTAAATATTTTCATTCCAGAATAACCTAATGGTAGAAAAACATGAATTTGACAACTCAGTAACATACTAAAACTAAAACTCGACTCTTACCTAAAAGGGTAACTATTTATTAAATAGTTTTAAGAAATAATTTATATAAAAATAAATACTTACAGTTCTGGATTTCTGGGAAACGAAAATAAACTAAATCCTTGCCCAGTAACAACCGAACATCCCCTATAGACACAATAATTGTTACCCGAACTCGACATGCCTATAATTATTATTATTATATGCCAATCGAAAAAAAACAACAATAAAGCGAAAATACAGATCGTTAAAAAATGCACTATTAGCGACACTGCCACTTGGACTACAAAACAACTTATCTGTTGACATCAATGACATATCTCGACACTGACGGACGGTGACGGAAAAGCAGCATATTTGGCGATTGCGCATACTAGATTGAAATTATTCTGTCGCTTCTCAACAGTTTAGTATTCTCGGAATCTACCGCGATAATATATTGTCATTTTGCATTTATTAAGCCTGGTTCCCAGTTATCATTGTAATAGGGTTTATAAAACGCTGCTTCAACTTATCATGACAATTTTACATGTTTGGGCGACAAAAGAATGGAGTTATGCAGCTTAAACAAAGTTTTTTTGTTAAAGTTCTATTTTTAAACGTAATCAGGGACGCACTGAGTTAGATGAGAGGAATTTTAAAACTTTGACGTATGGTTTTAGGTTAATCCATAAATTTGCAATAAAATAGATATATTCATTAGAAAGTTTGATTTTTTTTTATTTTGGATTTTCTTTTCAATTTATGGGTTGAAGTTCAGCACCTTAATATTTTGTGTGATCTTTTTCAATATTTTAAGTATTCTGTTTCTTTTTTAAATAAGTCGTGGAAGCTGTGGCATTCTTATGAAATTGCATTTTTCATACTCTGTAAATATTTAATTTTCTTTGTTGATTGCTAAAGGTGCCCTGTTCTGCCGTGGAAAATTCAAAACCATAGCAAATACTTTAGAGATTGATGGGAAATCTTGATATTCATGAGTAAAATTCAGTTTGTATGTCAGGGTCTTAATATCTGTAACCACGTGATTCCTGCCTGCTGGTCCAAAATAATACTTGAAAAAATTGTCCGAAAATTGTATAACTTAGTACGACTCCCGGTCTCTCCTGGCATCTCTAGAGACCTTGATATAATCACTCATTATTTTTCAGTTTCCTTTCTATGCAGGCATGAACCGAGTCATAGTCTACTTGCGTCAGTCCTTTTTTTGTTGCAAATGGAGAACAATAGCCAGAACATTATTTCTATTTTGAGAAGTACTCCCGTCTGAGAAAATAATATTTGGAAGTTTTTGAACAAGCATTGTCATTCCAAGTAGTCGACCACACATGGTAGCAAAGTTGAAGCTGTTAGCCCACCAGAAGCAGGTGGCTTGATGAGTAGTTATGAGATAAATTTTGGTATCTCAGCTTTGTTTTGAAATAAATTGCTTGCATTTAGAGTCGGCGCTACTTTTAGAGCTTGCATGTTCATACAGAGTAAAATGCACTTCCTTATCTTTAAATCATTATTCTTCACTGCGTTGTCTGTTTTCTATACGCTTCTGCTCTTTGTTTTTGTCCACATTTGTATTCTCATATTCCATACATAGGTCACAACTATTTTTTTTTATGTAAAATGGCTTAAACCTTTTGGCTGAAGATTTTTAATGCTACTACCAACAATTTTTACCCATGTTTCTACTGTAAAAGGTCTTAATCCAGTATTGCTCAGAAAAGTTTTCCGACAAATTTTTATTGCTTCTTCACCGTTAAATGGTACTTAAATGGGTGCATTATTTGGTGTATTTCCTTCATTCTCTATTGTTTTCCTAGATGTGGGACGAAGACTAACACGTGCAGACACAATTTTTTCCAAAAGTTTGGAATTATTTCTTTTTTACCGTCCTGACTAATAGAACTACAAATCCTTTTTTTATTTTAGACGCACTTTAGCCAAACAGCGAGCATTCAACTTTCGTGCTGTCATTGGTCTACTATGTTACATATTTTATTTCTATCTCAGGAGATCTCTAATTACTTTCATACTAAGCTCTCGATTCTTCACTCTCTTCTACTACTACATTTGTCGTTCTTCATTTATATCTTCCCACTCAACTGAGGAATTTGCTCGAGCAAAATCGTTGACATCATTATTAGATTCTTCAGATTCAGTTTCGGTATTTGAATCATTACTATCACGTCCAGTATTATGAGTTGAAAGATAATCTTCGTCTTCATTATTACTCTCATCTTCATCTTCGCTACAATACAAAGTGTTGCCAGGATCTTTCTGAATTACTGCTGGTATACCCTTGTCGAAGTCTTCAAAATAAATAAATAAATAAATAAGCAATATTTTCTGTTTCGAAATTAGTACTAATCGGGACACTATTTAATAGTTAAGGAGACTGTGTGTTACAACTGGAGACAATATTATTTTGTAAAGTAAATAAAAACTCTCCTAACTGCAAGAAAATATCTTAAATTGATGCAAATGAAGAACAGCAGCAATTCGTATTTGATAATATATGCAATAGTTGCTATTTACCACCAAACTGCTAAATATTGTGTACTATGGTAGATGCCATACAATAGCTCCTATTTACGAGATCTTAAAATTATTACTTTTTGGTTACTGAAGGTTTCATCATAAGTCCAATAGTGCATTTCAGAATCCAAAAAAATACCTGTTGGGGTTGAAATAACTAATACCACAAAATAAAAACAATATCATCAATATGTTGTAACAAGCCTGGCAGCTTAACATATATTTGCATTATTCTCACGCAAGGTTGTTCTCAATACCAGATATTGTTACACTTTACCACGCTCTTTATTGCGTTCTTATTTAATTACCCTTACCTCAGATTAGAGCAAACTTATAATGAAGTTGTCGTTTAAAGTTAAATTAAGAAAATTTGCAATTAATGATATGTAGGGCAGAACGAGCTATCGTCGAAGCGTGCAAATTCGGCCCTAGCTCCACCGTCGGAGAGTAGAGGGTTTATTTATATAGTAGCACCACCAACTTGCAGAGGTCAGAAAATCTCCAAGTTGGAATATGGAGCTCGTTTTGGCGTTGGCTTTGCAATAAACTAAAATATGAATAGGCAGCAGAAATCTAACAACAAATATAGACAACAATAGGAATTCAGTACAAAGTATATATTTTTTATAAAATTAAGTAATCAATAGGGCAAATCTCGAATGAGTTAACGTTATCGTCGACATGGCGATTCTATAAAAAAGCTTGAAGTTCAAGTCCCAAAACTTATTCAATATCAAATATTTACTTTTATTTAAGGTGTGCACGTGTGTGACACTCTTTACCCTTTCACTAATATAGAGTAATATTGACAGAACAGCAGATTTACTGGATGCACCCTGAATTACTGGTAAGCCTAATAATATACAATGTATGTGGCCAATATATGATGATACCATTGTTTGAGATTAACTTGATTTTCAGCACTTTCATTTCAATGTATTTTTTTTTTAATTTTTGGCAGATTGTTGAAGGTAAGGTTAATAAAAGGACAACAGACGAAATTTATATAGGACAATAAATGCAAATTAATTCGGATAGAAAAATAAGGATTAAAACCGTAATGTAGCGTTAACTGGTAAATCCTGTACGGTTATTTCTGGACCGTTACAACTTTTGTAAAATTGGCGGCGATATATTTTTTAAGATAGTAAGTCCCTTACATTGTGCACAACTAAACTAATAGACTGACTTCGGAAACCTTAACAATTTTCTGAGCAAATTTAGGAAGTTTGAAAGAAAATATGTTAAATTTGTGGGCATTTAAATTTTGAATCTGATAACGAAGGAGGTGGTGAGGCATAAATATGCTAGCCACTTGCGCACTTAGGCTTCTTGAGCGGGCCCATTGTGTCCCCAGAAAGGTTATACAAATCCAGCAGTCCTACGGTGTTTTATGTCGGCCATCGTTGGCCATTGTATCTTCGGGTGAGCATGTCTTTGTCTGGCGAGAGGGGGGCAGTCGCACAGAATGTGTTCTGCCGTCTCGTCGCCCTCTAAGCATTCTCTGCATAAGGAGTTGTCAACGACACCTATCTTGTACAGATGGTCATTTACTCTGCAATGACCGGTGAGTATTTCTGTCATTACTGTCAAGTTTTTCCTTGGTAGTTTTAGAAAGTATCTAATTTTGAATTTATCAGGACCTGTAAGAGCCCGTTCTCACTTGTCGGGTGTAGGATCCGATTTTTAATCGGATGTCGCCGCCTCTATTCACACTAGTCGGCTGTCGTACCCGATCGTATCTGGAGCCTGGAGCCAATTTCGGTACTCTCCACGAGATGACTGTGCGCGGTGGACGTTGACGAAGATTTTGTTGTGCTGTATTATTTTAGAAGAAAACAAGCCAATAATAGAAAAATTTGGGGGCGCCCAATCCTGAAGGAACGATTTTCTTTGGGAACTTTTCAAACTTTAATCACTGAATTGAAAAGTGACAAACATAAGGCTTTTAATTATTTTAGAATGTCCATAATTAGATTCAACGATCTACGGGCACGAGTTTCAGCAGGCATAAGCTATAAAAATACATGATTAGGGCAGCTGGTAGGGGGTTTTCAGACCCGACATCCGACAAATGTGAACAGCGCCATACAAGCTCATATGCGAACGAGATCCGACACGATTTTTGATCGGGCGTGCGGCGCTGGCAAAACACCCGACAATATTTGTCGGAGCCGACAAAAAAAACGGAGTCGGATAAATGTGAACAGCTTCATACAAAATGTATTGCCACTAGAGCACCCGATATTTTGTCGGATCCTACACCCGACAAGTGGGAACGGGCTCTTAGTGTTGCTTTGGAGTGGCGAAGACCTTCTGCCGTTTTAAACCTGGTGTTTCACTCTCGAATTCTTCTTCTTCTTAGAGTGCCTATCCGTTCCGTTGGCTATCATGTTGGCTATTCGAACTTTGTTGACAGCAGCGCGGAATAGCTGAGTGGTCGATTGGTTGAACTACGTTCTTAAATTTTTCAACCACGATATTCTCTTTCCGCCCACTCCTCTAGCTGCATATACGTTCCCTTGGAGGATCTTCTGCAAAAGAACATATCGGCTCTCATTGCGCATTATATGTCCCAGATATTGTAGCTTTCGAGTCTTAACTGTATTCAGGACTTCTTTTTCCTTTCGCATCCTTCTCAGCACTTCCGTATTGTTTATTCTCTCTGTCTAAGGTATTCGTTGGATTCTTCCGTACAGCCACATTTCAAATGCCTCAAGTTTTTTGGAGGAGGCCTTCGTAAGCATCCACTATTCGACCCCATAAAAAAGGATTGAAAACACGTAGCATCGCAATAGGCCAATTTTCGTTGACAGCTGTAAGTCGTGGCTGGTAAAGACTTTTTTCATCCTGATAAATGCTGTTCTGGCTTTTTCAATACGCGTTCTGATCTCCACAGAATGGTCTCAGTTATCATTTACGTTCGTGCCCAAATATGTATATTTATTGACTTTTTCTAAAGGAGTTCCGTCTACCAATAAAATACCGCGGGTGTTTTGGTTTTTACTGATTATCATGAACTTTGTTTTGTTGGTGTTTATTTCCAAACCATATTGTCGACTGTATGATGTAACACTGTCCATTAGGAGTTGTAAGGAAGCTTGGTTGTCTGCAAAAGTAACGGTATCATCTGCATACCTTATGTTATTCAATCGTTCTCCATTTAACAGGATTCCAGCTTCAATATCTTGCAGGGCTTCTCTGAAGATGTATTCCGAGTACAGACTGAAAATTACAGGAGACAGTATGCATCCCTGCCTTATACTACGTAATAGTTGTATCTCTTCCGTTGCCTCTCTGTCTACCCTGACACAAAGCCCTCTGATTCCAGTAGAGATTTCTAATGATTTTGAGGTCCTTCCCATCCAGGCCATCTTTCTGCAGAGCTTCCATCATTTTCGTGTGTCGCACTTGATCAAACGCCTTCCTGTAATCCATGAAACATGCGTATACATCGCAGTTTACATCCCTGCATCGCTGAAACAACACCTGGATCGAAAATAGAACCTCTCTAGTCCCTACAGCACTTCTAAAGCCGAATTGGGTCTCAGATATCTGTTCCTCACATAGTTTAAATATTCTACTGTGAATTATCTTCAGGAATATCTTCAGTAGATGGCTCATCAAGCTTATTGTACGAAACTTGCTACATTTCCTAGCATTAGGCTTTTTGGGAAGGTTAAAAAATTTAGATTTCAGCCATTCCGTGGGTATGACGCCCGTATCATAGATCACATTGAATACTCTTGCAAGCCACCCTAGATTCTTCCCCTCGATCAACTTTAATATCTCAGCCGGAATTCCATCGGGACCCAAAGCCTTTTAATCTTTAGCATTTTTCAAAACTGCCTGTACTTCTCCTTCTAAGATTGGGGGACCATCTGTTTTATCAATATTGGGTGGCACCGTTCTCACGTCATCAAACAGTTGTTTAATGTACTCTTCCCAGGTTTGCTTAATTTCCGACTTCTTTACTATAACTCGGCCTTGGTTATCCCGCCATTTCCTTTACCTTCTTGTGCAGATTAAAGCTATCAAATTTGGCCTGGCATTCTTCGATTTCCACACATTTTTCCAGTTTTTCTTTTTCTTTAGCTGTTCTTATTTTCGCCCTTATTTCTCTCTGTATGTTCATGTATTCTCTCGTTTTACTTTTAAACAATTTTCCATCAGTTCCAGGATCTCGTCTGTCATCCAAGATTTCTTCGTCTGTTTGTCAGGCTTTAAGTACTTTTTTTTGACTTTTTTGTATACTTTCTTGAAGCATTTTAAGATCTTTTTCTACATCTCCATGGTTTTTCTGTTCTTCAGTCTCTGTCAAAAGTTCACTCCTTACCAACTTGTTTGTGGTTGTGTCTTTTAGTCTTCTGAAATCATATCTCCCTACATGTTTTTTCTCTACTCACTTCAGCCTGGTTCCCATTCTTCCTATCAACGGGTTATCATCCGATTGAACATCTGCTCCTGGATAGGTTTTTATGTTTCTGATGCTGTTTCTAAATTACGTATTAATGAGTACGAAGTCTATTTGATTCCTAGTTTTTCCATCATTCGATTTCCACGTGTACAATCTTCTAGGATGGTGCTGAAAGAATGTATTGGTTACAATCAGATCATATTCCGCTGCGAATGTATTCAGAGTATCACCACGCTCATTTCTCTCGCCCAGTCCAAAGTCTCCAATGTGTTCTCCCGTTCTTCCTTTTCCTTGGCGTTGAAATCACCCATAATAATATTTATATCATGCTGTGGCAGGGTTTTGATGATATCTGATATTTGCTTATAGAACTGGTCTACGTCCTCATTGCTGTAGTCTGTAGTAGGGGCATAAATTTGGATGAGATTGACATTTACGGGCCTTGCATTGATTTGTAGAAGAGCTATCCTTTCTGATATTGGCACAGAGTTGGTAACACACGTTACAATTTGTTTGTGCACTATAAAGCCAACACCATGCTGGAAAATGTTGTTTAATGTCCCAGAGTAATATACAGAATAGTCCTCCTCGTTGTTACTAGCTCCTGTACCCGGCCATCTCATCTCGCTAATGCCTAAAATCTGCAGTTTAAGTCATTTGATCTCTTGAATTGTGTTCTGCAGCTTTCCAGGCTGTGCTAATGTTTGCACATTCCATGTACCAAATATCATGGTTTCTAACTTTTCCTTTTTGTACCATCCTTTCTTACTATCAATCAAAACATTCTCTCCCGGAGATCCGAATGTGGGACTATATCCGGACATTTGAAATTTTGTCTTGACCATTAGCCATCATGATATTACTAGGGAAAACTCTAATGAGTTTTTAATGTGTTGGATTCCCATTTGCCTACCACATCCTTATGCCATTGATTATTTTCTGATTCCTCCGCCTTTGGAGCCGATTTCTCAACTCCAATTGCTGTTTGTTAAATTTATTCGCGAAAAGTGTCCATGGTGAGTGGTAGTATTGGTTCTGGACCAACTTTTTGATCCGTCCGTGTAGATGTGGATGCCATAAGTTTGTGACAGATCATTTATTGAGTCTAGTTCGATTTTGAACCGTTTGCGTTTGTCGAAAATATAATTTCTGACCACAAGGTTTGCGCTCACTCTCATAGCTGGTTGTATGTGGTATCCCTCGTTTAGAGTTGTTGCGTGTCAAGATCTCCAGCTTTTCTCTTCCACGCACTTGTGGAGTTGAAGCGAACTGCGGTTAGCTGTGCTTCATTTCTCAGGAAAATATCTAATCCACTGCCTTGGTGGGAGTGGTTTTCATTCCTCCAGTGATAGCTGTGCATGCTAAATTTTGGATGCGGGACATTTTGGCTTGAGCTGTTGCTTTTCCTGATCGTGGCCACCAAAATAGTAAGCCATTTGTTACAGTATATTGTAATTATTATGTTACGAATCTAACATTTTATAAATTCGGGAGAAGTGTCCTGCCAGGATATTGATGCTGCTTTCTTATTGGTGCATTGGTGGTACGCATTTGTTAGTGTATATTACTAATTTTTCGATATGCGCTTAGAATAAAACGCATTGATCAGTTTTTGCCGAGTTTTCACTAGAATCAGAAAATATAATATCTAAATTTTGAGAATTTTTCAGAAAATTTCACTGAACCTTAAAATTCAACACACTTGATTCAGGAAACGTTTTATTGGTATTCTACAGTATGAACATCTAATATGGAATTAATTCCATATTACTAATGGAGTTAGGTTTTCGAAACTTTCCTACGAGTAGCCAAAAACTACTCATCAAAGCCGACTGCATTTTTTCAAATAGCAACCTCACTATTTTCTAGTAAATTCTTGAAAAACATCTAATTTGATATATTTAAGCCGTTTTTAAATAATGGAAATAAAAGGTTTACCTGAATTGACAATTGTGTGAATTAAAATGAATTTCATTTAATTTAAAGGATTTTAAAAATTCAAGTGTGCTAGGGATTTTTCGAAAACCTAACCCTATTAACAATATAGAATGTATTCTATCTTATATGTTCACACTGTATAATAGGTTAAGCTTATAGTTATAAAATACGTCTTAGAATGATACATATAGTAAAGGCTATATAAAAGGGGTGTCGGAAAGTTTTATAATAAGTAACTCATCAAATAAATCTTTGTTTCCTCAATCGACAGTTGTAGGTCCTTAGGGAATCGCGGAATTATTTATCTGAATCTGTCGAGAACTTTTGCTAGTGTTATTTTATGTATACCTCCTCGGGCGTTTTAAGAAGAGAAATGACATAGAAGCCGAAAATAACATATCAGAATTAAAATATGAGCGTATTCCGAGGGTCGAGTCATGAAATATTTATTAATATGAAGTGTAAGGATGTCTTCTTTACAAGATAGCATTTTATTGGCATTTTAAGTTCTCACTCGACTTTTTTATAAGAAAGGCAGACAAATCTGACAGGAATATTGAATATATAGGATTTCAATAATCGCAAAAGATGATTTTAAATAATTTTCTGTTATATGTCGCAAAATCGAGTTTGTAAATAATGTTCTTGAAAAAGTCAAAGCTACGATATGTTTACATTCATTTCGCACGTTCTATATATTTTCCACACTGCCCTAATTTTGAACTTGAATTTGAAAAATGTTACGTAAACATACAAAGCAAACTTATAAACAATTAAAATGTTAATATGCTTTATCTTGCAATGGTCAGCTAATTTTCTAATATACATTCTCGAAGCGGACCTTTAGTTCCGCAGATTTTGTTTCACACCAAATCCGTTCATCCAGTGACTATGTTCCAATACAGGAGCGAGATCCATTTTTTGAGAAGGCATCTTTGGTTAAGTGCCTCAACGCTAACCTAAATTCAAGGGAACTTTAGACATCTCTCCTACAAAAAATCTGCCGCAGCTCTAAGTTAAAATAATCTCAAAGTTAAATCAGCCAAGCATCTAAAGATAATTAGTCTCCAAGTGATATTCAAGTCAAACTCGCCTACGATTAAATCAGTAAGTAATTTAGATAGCCAGTACTAAACCTAAATAAGCACATCATAATTCCTAAAACCTTTATTATATATAAGATAATTAAAGTATGTCTAAAACGAAAGACATGTGCATTATGTGCAAGACCGACAACGAAGGTAGAGAAGCTGAAGCATTTGCCATCAGCTGCGGGCTTACTCAACTTGTAGACGAACCAACTCGAATCTCAGAGAGGGGCGAATTCGCCGCTCTCCTGGATCTTTTTCTGACCACCAATCCTGACCAGTACAAGGTTACAGTTGGTCCGCCATTAGGTACCTCAAACTTATTACAACGGTTTGTGAATTGCCACTCATACAGAAGGATCCACCATTGCCTCGCAAAATCTGGCATTACAATTCTGCAAACTGGGACGATCTAAGGCAGTTCTACCTGGATTTTCCTTGGCTCGACGTCTGCTTTGCCACTGACGACCCGTCAGACTGCTGCGAAGAGATCATGCAAGTAATCTCCTCAGGAATGGAAGCATACATCCCAAATTCCATCAAGTTACCATCAAAAGGAAAGCCCTGGTTCGACAAAAAATGCGAAAGAGCTGTAGGAAGGAAACAGCAAGCCTATAAGTACTGGCAGCAAAATCAGACCGCTGAAAATCGCAATTATTTTATCGAAGCGAGAAACGAATGCAAGCGTGTGATCGAAGAAACTAAGGACAAACACAATCAAAGGATCAGGAATAAACTTTTGCAGTGCCCCAGTGGTTCCAGGAATTTCTGGTCGGTAGCAAAGGCAGTAAGTAACAACTTTACAAAAACGTCTCTCCCACCTTTGACGGACGAACGTGGCATCACGGCGACTACAGCCAAGGAAAAAGCAAACATGCTCGCCAAAATGTTTTCATCGCACTCTACCTTAGACGTGCCCCAAGGCAAGACTCTCCCCACTATACCGAACATCAACACTACCATGGCAGAAGTCAAGTATTCTCACCGTGATATTCGCAAAATCCTTAAAGAACTAGATACGCAAAAGGCATCAGGAACGGACGGAATGCCTGCCATCGTGCTAAAGAACTGCGCCAACGAACTAACACCCGCTTTTTCCAGGCTTTTTTCTCTTTATTACAGAAAAGGGATTTACCCATCCTCTTGGAAAGTCGCTCGAGTGCAACCTGTTCCAAAAAAAGGCAAGAAAACCACGCCCTCAAACTATCGCCCGATTGCCTTGCTTCCAATAATCTCCAAAGTCATGGAACGTGTAGTCAACCAGCAACTACTCAAGTACCTCGAGAGCAACAGAATAATCAGCGATAATCAATACGGCTTTCGCAAAGAGAGATCGACAGGAGATATATTGGCCTATGTCACTCAAATATGGAGTAGGGCAATTGAAAACTACGGAGAGTCTCGAGCGATTGCGTTGGATATTTCACAGGCATTCGACAGAGTTTGGCATGACGGATTGCTCAACAAACTGCCGTCCTTGGGACTGCCCGCCTCTCTCTGCAGCTGGCTGGCCAGTTTCCTTAAAAACCGATCCCTACACGTTGCAGTCGATGGACACATCTCGGACACATTCACCATCAACGCGGGCGTGCCTCAGGGCGCAATACTTTCACCAACTCTGTTCCTCATCTATATTAATGACCTGCTGATCGAAACGAATAATCCTGTTTACAGTTTTGCAGATGACAGTACCCTTGTCTCCCACTTTAGATCAGAAAAACCCTTACCAGCGACTGAGACTCATCACCGCAGACAGGAGCAGATTACAGCAATTAATCAAGACCTGGAGAAAGTTCAAGCTTGGGGCGACCGAAATTTGGTCCAGTTCAATGCAGCAAAGACCCAAGCAGCAACGTTTACTAAGAGGGCCAATACAGCGGGCCCTGACATCATTATGGCAGGATCGACCATTCCTTCATCCTCGTCAATCGGGCTGCTGGGTGTCTCGGTCAACAGCAATATGTCATGGCATGACCATGTTGCTAACATCGCAAAATCAGCCTCCCAGAAGCTTTGTGCGCTATTTCGCAACAAAAAACTCTATACACCGCAGCAGTTGCTCTTGCTGTACAACGCGCAAATAAGACCGTGCTTAGAATATTGCTCACATATCTGGGGTGCCGCACCAAAACATACCCTAAAGCTGCTGGATTCCATTCAGAAGAGGGCTGTGCGTCTCGTCGGCGATCCTGAGTTGACCCGGAATCTGGATAGTCTGGAACATCGCAGACATGTGGCCGAGATGTGTCTGTTTTACAGATACTTTCACGGCAGATGTTCCCAGGATTTGGCCCGCATAATCCCGCCCCTGGCAACTCCTGTCAGACAGTCCCGACAGACGGCAGGAGCGCACCAGTTCGTCGTACAACTAGAAACACCTAGAACATCGCTTTACCAGAACTCCTTTGTCTGGCGCACTGCATCACTGTGGAACTAACTTCCAGGACATCTGTTTCCCACTAATTACAACCTACAAATATTCAAGAACCGTGTCAATCAACATCTTCGCACACACACCGCTCGTCGAGCGCCATAGGATCTCCCTTTAGTGTGTGTGCCACTGCCATAAAAAAAAAAAATTATAATTATCAGGTATAGTATAAATTCATTAAGGTTTAGTCAATAGACATTTTATTGGCGTGCATTATTTTTCATCTCTTCTCACCGTAGACCGATTTTACTTAAGCTACATAACCCTCTCGGCATCCAGCAGTAGAACAACTAACATCTAGCAGGACCAGGCTAAGTATCCAGCTGGATACCGACACGAAGAACGTAAATTCATAATAATATTAAAGTTAAATAACCACGTCCTATTTGTTTTCGAAAAATAGCGCTATATTCTTGAACATCTGTGATAATAATACCGTCGTCGGTAGATTTGATCTACTATTGAGCTGCTGAACTAGCCGAGTCTGCGATGCCCCATGACATGAAATTTCAGTAATGGCACTTCACAGGAATGCATCAGAATTATCAATTTTATCGAAATATATTTTACGCATATTAGTGTTATGCTTAGGTTTGAGGATTTATGCCGGTTTAGGTTTTTCGTGTTGCTCTCGAAGTATACTGGTATTATTCAAAAATATTTTAAAACAACAACGATTAATATTTTTCTTCGTGGAGCGTAATTAATGTTTTTTTTTGTAGTTAATAGCTTTAATTACATATATTACTCTGCTCATATTTTTAATATCCCAGAAATGTTGGTGTGGGGCCCTATAGGCTATAGCCTAGGTCTTTTTTCATTAGAAATATTAAGAAATCTTCGAAAATACCTTGGCGGAGAGCAGTGATCTTATGCACCTACCATATGTCATATTCACGCCTCTTTAAGGGTCATGCCTACCGGCTAAAACTGTCCTTCTTTGTTTTCCACTCCTACACGGAGCTACCATTGCTTGATATACTTCGATATAGGAGCCCTATCTGTCTATCGCCTAGTCATTGTGGCTCGTTTCGTTTTTTTTTTGCCTTTCATTTGTCGTCTTATCATGTTGAGGCTAATTCCCTACTTTCTCTTGCTTTCTATCATGTGGCCAACAATATCTACCTATCTGAGTTCATACTCAGTAATCTGCTTTTCTATGTGTACATTCAATCTACGTTGGAATTTCTGAGATCAACTGCTTCGTCCATTAGCCTTTTATTATGTTGTTGTTCCGCATCTTCTGGCATCTATGGGATGTTATTTGCTTTTCAAGGGCTTTTGCTTACTTTTTGTCTCCTTCTCCTGTAGATATGTTTACTCTTTCCGAAATCTTCAATTCTATTGAGATGATTTCTGCGATGACTTGGAAAGCCTTCGTGGTGGCTGTTCGGCCGTAGCTCGCCACCCTCAGCAACATTTTTCTTTGTGTCTGTTTCATTCTGCCTTTGAGTTGTTTTGTTTTAATTATTTTACTCCATACCGGACTGTCATTGTGTGGTTTACACTACTGATGGCATGAAATGCTATGTATTATATTAGTGTGGGATTGTTTGTGGAGAATTGAAAACACATGTATAAAATATTTTCCTTTTTAATAGGAAAGTGGAGAAAATTAGACGCGGTGAAACGCGAACGCAAAGGGATTCGCGTAACGGCAAGACGAATGGAATTATAGAGCGGAAAGGAGCGTACAGAGGAAGATATGGTGTTAAGGACGATATGCAACCAAGTGGTAGAAAGAGAGCGAGTGAGGCTGCACGCGTTTCACGACGGCATTACGTCACGTTTGATGCAGCGGCGATCTCATAGAGGGCCTAGAGCTCAACAAAAAAAAGCTACAGGTTTCGCCATAGCGTGGAGCTGAATAGAAAACGGGAATGCTACCGCTACCGCCATCAGCCTTTTATCAGTAATATACTTATTCTATTTTGTGTTTAGGAGCGGATGAAGTTTCATGTCTAGTTCACTTTTGGTAAACATAAGAAAATGTATATTTTTATTATTTGGGAGCCGCTGGATTCTTTTCTATTTCCAGGACCAACTTCTTGATTTGTCGAAGGACCACCTA
>MU188269.1:0-42382 GCA_016904865.1 Pissodes strobi
ATTGCTTATTTTTCTTTCCGGATTTAGGTCCAAGGATACGCTGGACATGCTGTCCTCGTCATCCTGTTGTTCGTCCATGTTAATTTCGGGGTTACGCCCCCGAGGGCTAAAAACTAAACCAAGTTTTCTGAATTTTCAGGTGACTTTACTAATATTTAGTAAATAAAAGCAGTCAAATAGTTTTTCTATATAGAATTCCGATATAAACGAAGAATTAAATGCGCGCAGAGCTCCTTTGTACCTTAAAACTCCTTATCAGGCTGCAAAAACGGTGCGACAAGAAACCACAAAATGCACGACACATACACTCTGCGGTCGAACGCGTACTTTTAATTCCGAATATATCCCTGCACATTCCATTACACTTCAATACTTTGAACCCGGCTATACTTTAATGGCAGCGGATTCATTCCAACACTTGGTGGAAAAGGAAATTAGACGAATAGAACGGTTTTTTGATTTTCAAGATTTTTGCAGTGTGGTTCAAAATTATTCTAAATCAACCACCTCCATCGTAAAAGTCATGGAATTTAAAGATTTTAAAAAGTGGCCTACATATCAACGACAAAAACTTAACAAAGGCTCAAACGTAAGGTTAAAAGACTTGAAAGAGGTAACCGTTAGAATATGGAGGTGGTTGAAAATTTTAATGAGTGTATAAAACACCACAAGCACATTAACAGTGCTTCAGAATCTCGTGAGAAATACCGAAAAAATCAACATGCTGAACCTTCAGAAGAAGTGTTATATGTAACTCTAGATTTGCAGAAGATTGTGATGTTACCACGCATCGATATGTATAGGTAAGGAAGTGATTTTTACACCTCGCCTTATCGCTTTCAATGAAAGTTTTGTACCCGTGGGAAAGTTTAAAAAGAATAGACCACCATTCGCTGCATTATGGCATGAAGCAGTGCCCGGTCGCATATTTGTAAACAGGAGACGCGTTATCCATTCGATTAATTCCGCCAATGCCCGAAAAACATTTCATATTTAGAAGACGAGTCCGCCCAGGATTGCCTGATACGTCTGCTGTTTACATAGCCTCTCAAAGCAACAATTGAATAGTTTCTGGGGTTCTTTTTTGAAATTAAAATTCATTGTGTGAAATAATGAATAAAGAAGATAAAATAATGAATGGTTTTTACACTCCACTTGCATTTGCTAATTTTTGCTTGATTAGTGAAATTGTGTGGTCTATCATAGAGGTTTTTTGAAATAAATTGCAAAATGCGTGAATTGCCAAATGATTATGATTATAAGAGCACCAAAGGCAATGATAAAATCTTTTGCAAACTAGCTAGTAAAGAAGATCTGGAGGTGAGTAAAAAATTATATTACCTAATTAATTATAAGTATAAGTAGGTAGGTAAGATTACAAAACACGATCAGAGGATACCTAAGTTTAGTTTCATGAAAGCTCCCTAGTTTTTCAGTTTTTTATTTGATCGTATAAGATAATTTTATAATTTATAATTTGCGGCAATTTATTAAAATAGAGTCTATCTCTACCTATTCCTTTTATTTCGTAATAGGTAGATCCCGTTATATTAAGGTAGTATAAGGTTAAGGGTTAAGGATATAACGTAAAAGTCAGTTTGTACCGTAAACAGTAATAAGGGTCAACGCCGTTTTAGAAATGAGGGATGTTTTCATTATTTTAAAAAGTTTTTATACAGGGTTGCCGTTAAGTATAGAAATGGTCAATTATTTTGAAGATCACCTTTAAGGGTTTTTTCGTGATGCTTCACTGGTCATGTTTGCAATGTTGCCAAGTTTACCGTTTTTGTGGTATTACGGCAGAGCTGGGCAGAGCTAATTCGTACTTTTCCTTTAGAAATGGGTATCTGATCTGGAAGCTGTAACTAGAGAAACCTGGACCATTGAAAAAACATTTAAAGTTCCCACGACTGCACCGAGGAATGTTTTTAAACGTATTTATAGGTGTCATTTAAATATGGCTACAAAAGTTAAATCAACAGGAACTAAACAAAAAAAGTCGAGGAATATTGATTGTCCAGCCAAAATTTTTATTAAAATAAAGAAATTCTTTCAAAGGGCCAAGTCTCTTAAAAAATCCGTAACTTCAGTAGAATGGTCTTGTTTAATAGAATTTCGTTTAACACATAACCATCGAATAAATGTTATTGAAGCACTTCGTAAGAGGCCATTGGGATCAACAGCTAAACAAAAATTACTGGATCTGTTTAATAGAGGTTATTCTGCAGCCACAGCTTATCATACTTATTGTATGGATAAAATGGAAGAAATGGGTGACCAGTATGAAAACTTTGCGTTTGATAGGCACTACATACCAACAAAAACGGATGTATCTAATTTGTGGAAAAAGAAATTTAAAGAGGATTTTAGTGCGGCGGGAGGATTACCCGTTGGATGCATTTTAGCTAATTGACAAAAAAATGATCTATTTGTTCTTACAATTGAAGGATTGCTAGAAATAATGCTATAAAAAATTCGAGCGACAGTTATCTTGACAGATGACGATTTAGGAGAGAGGAAAGTGCTAAGAAAACATTGGCCAGAACCAAAATTGCTCTTATGCATTTTTCATATAAAGAAGGGGTCTTGAGATGGATTTTAACGGCGAAAAACGGAATTCCACGAGATTTTTCACAAAAATATTACTCCTTATTTAAGGAAAATAAACTTAACGAAGCCAAACGAAATTTCTCTGAAAACTGTTCCCATGAAAATTTAAAGAAATATTTAGGCAATCTGCTCACTCGTGAAGAAACTTGATGTATGCTGTACAGAACGCATTTGAAGTTAAGAGGAAGCGACACTAACTTTGGGTTGCCCAAAATATTGTAACATTGTAATTTTTTTTGTGTTTTATTTTCCGAACTTTTGAGCAACCCTGTATATAAGTTGCCCAAAAATGTCTTATTTTGAATTAATTAGCTACCTAGAGACTTTTAATCCTTAGTCATAAAGTTTTATTTATTTATTTTATTGTCCTATGGGTGTTTGTCTATTTTCCTAAGTGTTTTGTCCTAAAAAAAATAGGTATCTTTTGTTTCAAACTCAAAACCTTGTTCTACTTACTTGTATACTACCTACTTTAACAAATATATACTTATATGCAGCATATAGAACTTGCATTTTTTGTCTAATATTTACAAAGAATAGGAAGTGTTAGAAAATAAGAAAACATCTATTTTTACCAGTATAATTCACTACTCTCTAGGTTTTGGTAAGTACACCGAGAAGTATTCTAAATTATCGCAAGAAATTCAAAATAACACAAAATATCTTATTAAAAAGTTTTAGTAAATAACAGATGTTTCAGGCAAAAATCCATCTCACTCGTCTGCTATATACAGCTCTCGATTCCGCAAACATTTTGCCACTGACACGTCTGCCGTTTACCAAGCGGTTTTGCCTAACTCGTCTGCTATAAGCTCTGTTCCAACTGACTATGAAAACCGTACATGGGACGGTAATTTCCAGTTGTATAATTCGTTTGTCAACATGACAGGTTATTTATCGCCTTCAAAGGTGAAATTGACAACTAGAAATGACGGTCCCTCGTACGGTTTTCAAGTCGGTTGGAACAAACCTATTTACTACTCTATCTACTTCGGCTCGCGTCTTATGGCGGACGCGTCTCCTGTTTACAAATATGCTGCCCGGTCGGAAGAAGGAAGATTTTTTTGCTCTTTATGCTCGAGATTTCAAAACAATTGTCGTGTGGACCGATAACTGCATGGCTCAGAAAAAAAACTGGTGTTTTTTCACTCTTTTAATCTATATTATTAATTCCGAATATATCGCTGCACATTCCATTACACTTCAATACTTTGAACCCGGCCATATTTTAATGGCCGCAGATTCATTCCATCACTTGGTGGAAAAGGAAATTAGACGAATAGAACGGTTTTTTGATTTTCAAGATTTTTGCAATGTGGTTCAAAATTATTCTAAATCAACCACCTCCATCGTAAAAGTCATGGAATTTAAAGATTTTAAAAAGTGGCCTACATATCAAAGACAAAAACTTAACAAAGGCTCAAACGTAAGGTTAAAAGACTTGAAAGAGGTAACCGTTAAAAGAGGATTTAAAAATATTTTTTATAAAACCGCTCTCAACGGACCTGAAGAGTATGATAATTTTGCCAATTTTTTTTTTTAATCAAACGTTCAGCTTACAATTCCTCCTAGTATAAATGCCAACAGAGGCATATCTAGGAAAAGAAAAGGGTGTATCTTAAAAAACCTTCTTAATTTAATGCCACCACATAAAAAGGCATTCTAGATATTCTTAAGTATATCAGAAAGTGAACATACAATTCTGAGTAGTGATGGGGATGATATTGACTACCTACCTAATAATTAATATTAGCTTCTAAGTGCCTAGCAACATTGAACATTTATTTCGCCTTAATAAATAAAATATTTAAATATATCCTTCTTTTACAATCATTTATTTGCGGTAAAATAACACTAATTGAAAATGGTTGTTCTTTTCAGTAATAATAAATACATAGCTATTCGCGGACACTATATGCAAAATAAGAATATTTTTAACTAACTCGCTTGAGTTTTTGTGGATCTATTTGTAGACTTTTCCTATTTATCTATTAAACATTTTTAAGTATATATTTTGGTTTTATTTCGTTTTGACTTATAGATATAACTTGCATCAAGAAAATCAAAGTAACTTAATAACCACAAAAGCTAAGCAAAAATAAAAATCATAACAATTAATTATAAACTAGTCCAAAAAAACATACGGAAACACTGCAATTTTGTAACATTGTTTTTTTTTTACTACCATGTTGATCTGAAGCGCTCTGTCTCAACCTAATTAAAAACAGCGCAAATTTGTTACATTCGCTCTTTTTCTTTGGTACGGTCGTGTTATTTTTAACGGCTCAGCACATTCGCTTTTCTTATTTTTGAAATAAGTCGAATTTTCCAGTGTATAGAGGCTTAATTTTTTACAAAATAAAGATTATGCCCTAATAAACCTGTTAGAAAAAGCGGAATGTAAAAAAAACAACCCGCAAAAAGTCTTAAAAGAGAAAAATCCAAAAAAAATATTTCCAAATGCCGATTCCTCAAAACTATGTAATTGTAATATTCGCTCTTCTCTATTTACTCCAGTGCAGTTAAGTCCCGTCGTGGAACAAAATCACCTAAAGCTAATTTTTTGGGAATATGTAGAATTTGTTGTCCAGATAAACATACTAAAAGTCCCCACCCCTCCGAGGGTGCAAAGAACCCCAAAACAACCCCAATAGGTACAATTTTTGCTTATGAGGCAAATATCTCGGGCACGACTGATTTTTGAGAAAAAATGCTAGATACCATAATTAAATCCAATAAAATTTCCTACAAATTGATTTATACATAAGTATAATTTGATCGACCCAGTGGCGTGCAGTAAATGTCTAAACTCGTTAATTATTTTTTAATCTCCAAAAAGCACGTCTCCCTTAGTGTGAATGATCTTAGAATGTCTTTTAAGACAAACAAACTTTAAAATATGTTGAATGTGTGTAAAAAGTTTAAAAAACTGTCAAAATAGGGGCGTGTCATATGTATGTATCGTGAATAACTACAAGTAAAAAGTTTAAAAAACTGTCAAAATCAGGGGCGTGTCATATGTATGTATCGTGATTAACTAGTAATGATTATAAACATTTTCTTAAAGTCCATTTAGAACAACAAATATTGTTCAAATTACATAAAACAAATACTTAAAATTAAAAACTTCAGTAGATTCTGCCAGTGGCGTTCAACAAAGTCAAGAGTTCTTGGCTTGTTATGGACTTGCATAGCACGGACTGTTATGAATGACTTGAAAATCTGAAACTTAAAAGGATTGTACGTCAAATACTGTTTTGTATTTTAAAAATAATGTACGAAACAGAAAGTACAACAAAATAAATAATAGGAAGTCCACACAGCATCTATGGGAAATCCTCTTCGTCATCATCCTCGTTTTCAGCGGGTTGCATTAAGTTGCTGCAAGACTGTCCCTGGCATTGTCCACATAAACTCGAGCAGTTTAGCCCGGACTTTCTACAGCTATAAAGCGTCCCACAATCAGCCTTACAAGTGCAGAATATCATTTTGAGAATGAATTCCGTGGCTATTGGTTTATTAACCGTAGTTGGTAAAAGAAGTTCTCCCTGTTTCCTCCATCCCCAAGACGTAGGCTCTAACTCATTTCCCAGCCATTCCTGAATTTCCTGCTTGGTACGCTCGTAAAATATGCTGAGAGGCAGCATCTGAAGTTGGAGGTAAGGAAGCTAACGAGAAGTTCGCATTTAAGCTCTGCCTCGATGTATTATTGTGGAACTTAAAAAAACAAAGCCCATTTAGCGTTTTGACTGTCTTCCCTGCCCCATAAAGAGCTAAGAGAAACTTTTCTCCGGCAGTGGTTATGTCATTTCTCTCTGCGTTGGGATTTAGAAAAACGGTTACATTATCCTGTAAGTCCGGTCGCTTCTCTAGAAGTCTATATGTGGACAATTTACCTTTTTTATAAATTGCGGAAGTGGTATCACAACCAGAAACTGCATGGCAAAATAAAATAGATTGCGTGATAAGGCCTATCTTGTTCTGTAGTTCACTTATGGCTGTTGTTTTGTTTGTTAGGTTTTGCAGCGCTGCCGGGTCTCAACATATAAACATTGTCCATTTTAACTTTAAATAAGAGTAACACCATTAAATCAGTGTCTTCACCGAGTTCTCTAGATTTCTTTTTTCAAGGACATTTTCTACCATCAATGTATCTGTATCGCCCTCCGCCTGAAAAACTTCAATACCAGCTGTTTTTAGATGTTGACTTACTTTTGAAATAAATAGATTTTTGTTGTTTTTATTGGAGAGAAACTGGGACTGATTAATAGTTGCCATAATATCATCAGAAAACAAAATGTCAGAGCAAGTGTTTCTTTCATATCGGCGTAACTGTTCTTGCATTTTCATAGAAGTGGTTTTATTGTATACGTCAAAGACCACTATGCATTTTTGTCCATAATGATAACAGACATAAATAACATATTGGCTGTATATGACCTTGCAAGTCGTTGGAAATTGCCAAATAATTTTGTGAAGTAAATATTCTCCATCAATTACAAAGAAAGTATCTTCGGGAATGGTATATGATGGAGTACATTTTTTTATTGATTTTTATTCAATAATTCAAGCAGTGCAGATTTCTTAGTTTTTTGGAAGATCCCATTATCAAAAAGAGATAGAGAGTATGGTGCAAACTCATAGCTAAAACACTCTTTCAAATCATCTTGGGACCTATAAGTACAATTAATTCTGTTAAACCCAAACTAACCCAAACTACTAATAGTCCTAGTAAAGTAACTCTGTGACGTTTACACCATGCTAACGTGATTTTTCGGAACCGAAAAATAATTCAAGACTTTGGACGTTTGCTGCGCGCCACTGGTTTAATAAAATTATACCTATAAATATACCGTTTTATAGAAAATTTTATTGGCATTAATTTTTATATCTAGCATTTTTTCCGAAATATCAACTGTTTCCGAGATATTTAGCATATAAATAAAAATTGTACCTATTGGGGTGGTTTTGGGGTGGTTTTGGGGTCGTTTGCACCCTCGGAGGGGTGGGAACTTTTAGTATGTTAATCTGGACAACAAATTCTAAATATTCCCAAAAAATCAGCTTTAGGGGATTTTGTTCCACGAGCACCATGTAATTGAAAATAACATTCCTGGAGTAATTAGCACGGCAGAGATTATTCATATACACATTTGTTTATGTGGAAAGAACATGTACTTAAAGATTTTCCTACAGGTGCAGGCGTTCTATTCCAGCTAATTTATATTCTTTAAGTCTTGCGTTACTTTTTCTGTTCGCTTCAATATTTCTTTTACTTGTATTTGTATAACTAATATAGCATAGCTTGTGCCAAATTACTTCGTCAAATTTATTACTACTTTTACCATCTGAAATGACTTTTTGTATTGCTTCATTAATAATATCAATATTGCATCGAATCTTGTTTGCCATAAGAAAAGTAGAAAAAGTTCTTTCTGTCGCGGTCGCCCTTCGCCCTAATTATTTCGCCTTTATTATCATTGCATATAATGCACTTCGGTCTATTTTGAAACCTAAAAGACACAAGAGGCTCAATTTTGCTCTCTGAACTTGTATCCGTTGTGCTGTCCATTTTAATTTGATTTCTATTTAAAAAAAATGTGCAATATTGTATAAATAGGTGCCCTTTAAAAAATAATAAAAAAGTCATTGCTTAGGACCGTAAATATACATGGCAAATTAATATTCTTTGTTCCAAGTTAATTTTATCCTGAGTAGGCTGAGGATTATTGACAACAGTATCCAACAATATAAACAAATATCAGTCATGGCTTTCTCAGGATAAAATAACCTTGGAACATAGTATATGGGTGAAATTTCCCTCGGTCTCAGTGTAAAACATGGAATATGCAATTAAAGCATTGACCCCCAATTTCCAGACACGCTGCTTGCTGCTTCAACAAGCATATCGCCTTGGCGAGGTTTTAACAATATCCCTATATTGATATCATTTTACTCTCTGATTCTTGCAACAAAAAATCTGCAATTAAAATCTTATAAACTTACAACTTACCCAGATATTCAGCTGAAACAGATGTGTGTAGATATAATAAAAACCCAAAAAATTCTATATGTCTTTCCAATTTACTAGGTACTTTAATATGTAACACTTAAACTTATTAATTATTTAATAAAAACGGATAACAATATGGCATATTGCACATTGACACCTAAGGAGAAGATTTATAATAAAAATCAATATAAAATAAAACCTATAATAGAGTAGAGAGAAACAAAGTTATGTTAAGGTTGAATGCGAAGAGAAAGATACAATGAGAGTCGATGAAATTGGTAGTCAGAATTAATTATGGCGTTTATTGTTATATCTTTGTTACTTTACAAGCAAAAATATGGGGTTTGCTCTATTATTTTGCCATTCAAGAGGGCACCGAATTCTTGTTTTTTAAACGGTTTTAACGACTTTTGGGTAAAAATTGGGCGTGGCACCCCTAAGTTAGGGTTAGCCTCCCACGGGCCTTTTCCAGCGGGCGCAGAAAGTCCTTTTCACAATGCGCACTCCCATTTTATAAACTCACGAGTCGCCACTGCCATCAGCATCAGTTTAAAATAAATGTATGTGCAGGTATTATTGATGGCTATCTTATTGGCGCAGATTAGATGGAAATACTTACTTAAATTTCTTGCAAAATACGCTGTCATTTGTTCCAGAAAATCTGCCTCTGTTGCTTCGGCAGGAATTGTGGTATATGCATATATTTAATACTACTATATCGTGTGTCAAGCTTGTTTACCATGGAACTGCAGTTCGCCGAGGATGTACTTGTCGCACTCATTGCACTTGCTTGCTTTTTGGGTTAAGAGGTAAATAAAACATCATATTATCACACTTCAAATTTTATTGCCCCTTAAATAAAATAGTGTATTTTTGTCTTATATTATAGGTATTCTTCTTTAGACGACATTTGTTTGGCTTCATGGAAAAATCTCACATTTCTGTACAAATCCATAATTAATTTACATAATTGTATTCTATGATTGGCATCTTCACTACAAGTTCACACCGACAAATTGTCCAAGTTTGAAATAACACTAAACAAAGTAAGTATAGGCATTTGAGTAAAGTACAAAGCAAACAGTAAACACCAAAATGAACGACTGTAAACGGCAACAAACAACAAAAACTTCGAAATAACAATAAACAAAGTAAGTATAGCGATTTGAGTAAAGTACAAAGCAAACAGTAAACATCAAAATGGACTACTCACAATGACTTTAATACTGTAAACGGCATATATTTATTAAATATATGGTAAACGGCAATAAACAACAAAACGGCAAACGAGCTGACAATTCGGCGCTCTATACGACCACGCACACGTGGAGGCGATCGATAATCGAAGGGGCAACGTTTATTGGTTGAAATAATTGACTTGCGCTCAACGCTGAAAGTACACATCGATCATTCTATCTCGTTTTGATTTCGGACAAATTTTGGCTCGACTCACGATATAGTAGTATTAAATATATGGGTATATGCACATGCACAATGGTGCTCCACCCCAATTTCATATTTTAGAGAGTGTTACTAGTAGAGTGTTTAGGCCGGACTCAATTCTCCCCCACCACCTTTTTTGCTCGGTGACCTTGAGATAGACTCCACTTACTTGGCCTTGGGTGTATTCGACCTTGAATGAGATTGCGATAATTTGACCTTGAATGCCATTGATTTTTTTTGTTGAAAGGCGCGCATATGACCTTGGGGTTTCTCAAAGCGTGTATGACCTTGAACGCCCTTGGTATTGTTTTGGGGTATTTTACCGTGAATAACATTGAGATAATTTGATCTTGTGACCTTGGGATTGCACCAAGCGTATATGACTTTGAACGCCCATGGAACTGTTTTATAGTGTCTTTTACCTTGAATGGCATTGAGATAATTCGATCGTGAATGCTCTTGAGTGTTTTGTTGGCGCTTGTGCATATGACCTTGGGGTTGCTCCAAATGTACATGGGCTTAAACGCTTTTGGGTTGTTGCTAATGATGTTTGAAAGTCAGTTAAGAACATGCAACTTGACTTTGTGTGTCCTTGAGATAATTTGAAGCGACATCGACTTCCAGTGTCCTTGCGTGTATTTGAAGATCGCACCTTAAATGACTGAGCTGGCCTAGGGACTTTTAGTGTGACGTCATATCACCTTTAGAAATATATTCTGATAGTGGCGGATATAAAAGGTTTAATAATGCAGAGAACAGTTATTATCTTGTTGTCTAGTAAGCAAGGTATATTTTAATTTAAGCATTTTATTACATAACATAATGTCTTACAATGGCGAAAAGTGTGGTAAAACATTTACTTGTACTTACAACATGCGTCGCCATCAAATGGAGTCATGTCCAATGAAAAACGTAGGAAACGGGCCAGCCGCCAAACGTGCAACAGCAGATTCGAGCACCTCGACATTGAGTACGCACACTTGCACATCATGCAATGTAAACATTTCAATAAATCAGATTGTACGACATGAAAGAACACCCTAGTGTTAGAAGTGGAGAAAGATCCTAACGCCACCACTGGTGATAACTGATGAGCGGTGATGGAACTGGAGAACCAGGTGGATGGCATTCATTACCAGCGGCTGGTCCGGAAAAACGCTTCTTCCGACGGGCTCGTGAGATTAAATTTATTTTTCTCTTTCTTATAATAATTAATTTGTTTATCTATTTTTATGCCTTAATAGTCAGTATACGTGTCACAAAGTTTAAACGTAGGTGTTGTTCTTTAAATCAAAAGGCAATTACAGTGAAAGACTTATCCAGTGACGGATCCAATAAGCAATTAATTTTTGAATCCTGACTATTTTAAAACTTTTATATTACATTAGAAGTGGATTAGTGATCACGCTTCACCAGATGCTTGTGTTTTGTGAAAAAAAAAAGTGCAACATGGAAGAGCTACTAGCAGAAATGCTGAAAAGTCTCAAGCGCAACAACACTGCTCCAGAACAAGTGTATTTACCACTAAATCCGGTCGAAAGCGACCGGATTTGGGTGACTCATAGGTTTGGTTGATACAGGTGGAAAAAAATAAGAAAGAAATTTGAGTGGTCAGACCTGCAAGTATTGGTAAGAGTTGGATGTTTTTTATTAGGGAATGTCAAGAACTGGACGCAGATAGTAAGAGATTGGCATTGTTTTAAAAATGAGTTTTTAGAATCTTTTCCTTAGAAAAAAAATCTTGGCCGTTTGCTTTACGAAGCTGCTTGCTTTAACAGTTCTTATTGTTGCTTCTGTTCATAAAAAATTTGCGTGCTGCATGGAATTGTTCTGATTTAATCGAGTTGATTATTTATGGCATTGACGATACGAAAATGCAAGAATCTGTAAAGGCACGACATTTTGATTCAGTTTCTGATTTGATTTCTTACCTAAGTACATTTACAAAATCTGTAACAATAACTAGCAGCACGGAAAACAACAATTCTTTAAAATGTAATCGCTCTCGAATTGAGAAATCAATACCGTATAAATCAAATTTAACTTGTTTTAAATGCAGGCGGATAGGACATCAGCAACGCCACTGTCGTTCGAATATATCATTTCATCATAAATTCCATCATAAAATTTTAAAATCAAATTATTTGTTAAAGCGTATGGAAAACGAAACTCGAAACGAAACCATAACTAAAGATAACACGTCTCTTAGAAACGATAAATGCGGCTTTTGTTTTAAGACAGGTCACACTATCGAAAACTGCTTTCTCAACAGTGCCATTGGAAAAAGACGTAATGTAAACTTTCTTTTAAGCGAGAAAAAAAACATATCTACAAAAATAAACATTGATAAATAGACTTATATGGAATTGATAGATACGATCGCGGATGTATCATTAATATCGGATAAGTTTGTGGAAAGATTTTAAGGAAAGTGTTAGCAGCGTCAGGATCGCTGACTAAGAAAAGGCAATAAGAGTACCGACGGAAACCGTGTCCCATAAATAAAAGACTTTAATGGTGTTAACGTAAACAACCTGATAGCGATATGGGTTGACGAAATGATGAGGTAGATTTAAATATACGCTTAACGAAGAGCTTAAGTTAGTTCAGATGGAAGCTTTGACCTGTAAACGCACGTTTAAAATATAATTTTAACCAGGCGTTGTATTTTTCTTTTAGTCATCCTGACAAAGTCAGAAGTGGGATAATAAAATCCGCGAAGTAGAAAATATACCGTGTATACGAGTTTAGCAAAGAAAAACGTCGCGTCGTGGCGCGGTGTCCGAACATTAATTGTGTCATACTTTGAAAAAAGGGTGTTACAGAATTATACTAGTGTGTGCTTGTGTATGTTGATCATTTAGAATTGGTCAATATGTCTCAAAGGAGCTACACCCCACCACTTTCAGCTGAGGGTCAACCTGGGACGAGCACAGGAAGTACTTTAAATTTAGAGGATCAGGTGAAAAATTTAGTGGCTGAAATAAACGAAATAAAAAAATCTCAGTCTAAGGTAAGCCAGTTAGATAATTCTTATACTTGGGAGAACATATCAGATTTCAATCCAAAAGGGAAAATTATTACTGCAAGTAAGTGGATACTACTTTTCGAACAAAAAGCTTATTTTTTATGATGGGACGAAGTAACTGTAATGCGAAATGCAGTGGAACAATTGGCGGGTCGGGCACGTGAATGGTTTTTAACATCTGGATTCTCGGGAATTGGATGGAATGACTTTAAAAAACGTTTTTGAGAAATTTAGGACATTGATTCGCAGGCTATTGGAACATTATTTAAGAGTGCTTCGATGTTTTCAAGCGCGGAGGAAAAACATTTGCAAACTATTATTTTAAAAATGGACTCTTTTGCATAAACTGTCCTGGGATATACCTGAAAGTTACATAATTAATATAGTGATTTCTGGAATTTTCAAACCAAGTATTCGACAACTAGCATTTAGTAACAACTATAAAATATTAGATGAGTTGTTAACATTTTTGCGGAGTAGTAATTACGCGAGAGTTGAAAAATAGTCTGACAAAATGTCTTGTAAATCAAATAAACTTAAGATTAATTGCTTTAATTGCCATGAACCTGGTCACAAGAAAATTCATTGTCCTCAACTGCGGATTGAAAAAGCGATCGAAACAAAAATATTACTAAGTTTAATACAATGCACTCTGATAGTGCTAGTGCTGGCAAATTTTGTAATTTTTGTAAAAAAACAAGGACATATCGAAAAGTACTGTTACGCTCGAAAAAATTTACATTTTGTTGAGAAACACGGCAATTAATTTACTTTATAAAGAAATATTTCTTTTCGATAACAAGTTGTGCGGCCTTATAGACACTGGCAGTGAGTGCTCTTTAATTAAAGGATCTGTGTTAAACAAATATAAACTAAGAATTCGAGATGGCATCGATTATTTCATAAAAACTCTTTCGGGACAAATAATAAAAGATTATAAAAAATTATTGGTAGACTAATATTTGACGAGTGTGACGAGGAAGAAGAATTATATTAATACTTAGTGCTGGATACATGTTGCCCTGCTGACATTTTAGTAGGAAATTCTCTGTTACGTGAAACAAAAATTGGCTTTGTGAAGGTTGGATGTGACTTAATATTTTATTCAACCACTTATGAACTATCTCTAAATAAAGTAGGTCCTATTAACGATATTAAAAATGAAATTGTACAATGTGGTGGACAAAGAGCTGATCTCCTAGGACTTCTTCAGGAAGTTAGAGAGTGCAAAGCAATAAATCTTTCGGAAATAGGCAAGACAAACTGCACGAAAATGCAAATAAAACTAAAATCTGTTGAAACACTAGTGTATAATCCTTACAGGCTGTCCGAAGATAGAAAACAAAAACGTAAAGTTATGCTTCAAGAACTGTTGGAAAATAAAATAATACCTGAGTCGAATTCGCCGTTTCTGAGTCCCGTAGTTTGAAACACAAGTACACACAGACGCGAGCAGTATTGCAATAGCGGCCATATTAATAAAAGTCCATGTAGATGGTCCACACCCAGTAGCGTACTTCAGTAAGCAGTGTTCTTACGAACAAAGCAGGTACCATTCGTACGAGCTTGAAACTATGGCTGTTGTCTTTGCCTTGAGATATTTTCGGGTGTATCTATTGGGAAAAGCGTTTCAAGTGTTTACAGATTGTTCTACTCGTTCCACGTATCGCCAGATGGTTGTCGGAATTTCAAGAGTATACTTTTCAAGTGAATTATCGCCCAGGTTATAAAATGAAACACGTAGACTGTTTAAGACGAGATATTGGTCAAGAAAACTTTAATGTTAATTTATTAGGAAAAATAAACGGTGACCTTAAGTGAATGGTACCCAGAGCGTTACGTTGGCTTATTTGCGGACTAAATCACGACGATGATTTTGGATATTTAGGTATTGAAAAGACACTGGAACGAATTAAGCGAAATTATTGGTTTGCACAAATGAATCGATTTGTGAAAAAGTATATACAAAGCTGTTTAAATTGTGTTTATATGAAAAGCTCCAAAGGTCGGCAAGCCGGGTACCTACATCCAATACCAAAATCTAATATTCATTTTGAAACACTTCATATAGTTCACGTAGGGCCTTTTGTAAAAACTAAAAAAAAGGAATACACATCTTTTAGTCATTATCGACGGCTTTACTAAGTTTGCGTTTTTAGAAGCAGTAAAGTCCCCAAAAGTGAAGTATGTTATTAAAGCTTTGGAAACCCTTATTTGGAGTACCTAAAAGGTTAACTTCAGATAGAGGATCTTGTTTTACCTCTAAAACGATGAACAATTTTTGTCATGAAATGGACATTAAACATATATTAAATGCCGTGGCTACTCCAAGAGCCAATGGGCAGTGTGAGAGATTTAAACTGCGTTTTTGACATCAGACGAATTCGTCCAAAGGGGTATAGGGTGGATGATTTAGTTATGGTTAAAGTAACTAGTGAAGCCTCCACCGGGCGAAGTCGTAAATTAAATCCTGTTTTTAAAGGACCATGTAAAGTTAAGGCAGTGTTGCCAAATGATAGGTATGTGATTGAGGATCTAAGGGACAAAAGTAAACAAAAATTACTATAGTAACGAACGATAAGGTTAAGCCTTGGGACCAAAGAGACGAAAGTTGTCTCAATGGGGATCTTGTTATGCTAAAACAAAATGTAAACGAACAACCTAGCCAATTTTATGATAGAGTTCTTTATATCTTAAATTAGCTTTGTTCATATATAGACAGTCATGAAACGATTGATTCAGCAAGAACTCTGAAAAAGGCCTTGTATAATGATCTTGCTCTAAAAACGTTCCTTTCAGGATTAAAAGAACCTCTACGGACAACAATACGTTGTATGCGTCCAAGTAATTTAGCCGAAGTCTTGCAATTTGTGACCCAAGAAAATAATATACATTATTTTCAAAATTTAACTAAAACATCGCTAAGTCAACCTTCAAACGTTTTTAAAAGGCCACCTCAACCTAATTTTAAAAATTTCCAGTTTACACAAAATTCTCCTATGAGACCGAATTTTTCTAATAATAATTTCCAAAGGCCTAACAACTTCTTTACACCTACGCCCAACTATTTCCAGTCACAGCCGCTAATTCGACCAAACTCCATTATTCCAATTTTAAACGCAGTCATTCATCACCTAATTTTTCCAGATTTCAGTCGAATATTCGCCCAAAATTTTCTACACAACAACTTTACAATACAGAATCGTACCAAAATCCTGAAGAATCAAACGAATATTGCATTTCTTACGCCAATAACGATTATTATAATTTAGATTTTGAAAACAGTCACGAATATAATCCTGAAAATTTTTACCAACCATCGACTACTGATTTTAAACAAAATCAGTACTCTTTTCAAAATCCAGAAAATGATGAATCAGGCGAGTCCAACGAAAATTTAAATTTCCACGAAGTCACTCAGGTCAACATAATTTCTTTAAACACGTCGAACACCAGTGAGTTACCTTACATAATTATTCCAGAGCATAATCTTAAACTTTTAATTGGCACTGGTGCAACAAAATCGTTAATAAATCCCAATTTGGCAAAAAAAATATTACCCAAAATCTATTTTTGAAGACCCTTTTATAGTTAGTACCGTATTTCAAAAATCGGCACATAGACATAGTGCATTCATACCAGCATCGACAATTTTTAATTTACCCACTAGACAAAACCTTAAATTTTACCTCTTTCAATTTCATAACGTATTTGACGGTCTAATAGGGCTCGACAACCTGAAGTTACTCCAGGCTAATCTTGATTTTAAAACAGGATTTTTAATAACACCTTTTGCCAAAATAAAACTTAACTTTCACAGCATACAAACAGAATTAAAATGTGTTACTGTAGCCCCTAGAACGGAACAAGTAATTAAAGTTAAAACGTCCATTAAAAAAGGTGAAATTATTATACCACACCAAAAATTTCAAAATTGCAAAATGCCAGAATGTTTAACAGTTGCGAAAAACGGGTACGCGATTACCACAATTCTAAACAATTCATGTGAACCGATACTCGACTTTTCAGAACCCATCGATACCGAATAATTTTGCAGAAACGAATGCCAAAACATTGACTTTAATAATTTCGACGAAGTGCCTAAAACTAATTTCGATCTCTCAAAAATTCGGGTAGATCATCTAAATTCCGAAGAACAAAAAGCAATATTAAATCTTTGCCAAGAATTTTCGGACGTGTTTTGCTAAGAAAATACCCCTTAAGTTACACTAGCAAAATAAAACACAATATTAAAACTACCGATGAAATTCCGATATATACAAGATCTTACAGGTATCCTTTCATTCATAAGCAGGAAGTCAAAAATCAAATTAAAAAAATACTAGGCCAAAAAATAATTAGACCATCGAGTAGCCCATGGTCCAGCCCTATTTGGGTGGTTCCAAAAAAAAGGACGCATCAGGGATACAGAAATGGAGGGTCGTATTGGACTACCGAAAACTCAACGAAAAAACCATTAATGATAAATACCCACTACCGAACATTACTGACTTACTCGAAAAGCTAGGTAAATGTCAGTACTTCACCACCCTCGACTTGGCGTCCGGGTTCCACCAAATTGAGATGAGCAAAGAAGACATTCCTAAAACAGGTTTTAATACGGAAAATGGCCACTATGAATACCTAAGGATGCCATTCGGGCTTAAGAACGCCACCGCCACCTTTCTGCGGATAATGGATTAAATTTTAAGGGGAATTCAAAACGAGAAATGTTTAGTATACCTTGACGATTATTATCGTATTTTCAACATCCTTGCAGGGAAACATGGATAACCTTAAAAAGGTGTTCCAACGCCTAAGGGAATTCAACTTTAAAATTCAACTTGACAAGAGCGAATTTTTGCAGCGTGAAGTAGCCTATCTGGGACACGTGGTTACCCCCCAGGGAGTCAAACCTAATCCGGATAAAATTTCCGCTATTAAAAACTATCCTGTTCCATCGACAACTAAACAAATAAAAGGTTTTCTCGGTTTGCTAGGGTATTACCGCAGGTTTATAAATAATTTTGCAAAGATTACGAAACCCCTTACAAAATGTCTTAAAAAAGGAGCCAACATAGTTCAAGAATGTTTAGATTGTTTTAATACTTGCAAAAATTTATTAATTAACGACCCAATTCTACAATACCCTGACTTTTCAAAAACATTCAACTTGACAACGGATGCCAGCAACGTAGCCTTGGGTGCAGTACTGGGCGAAGGACCCATCGGTCAGGACTTACCAGTGGCGTACGTTTCGCGTACACTCATTCAGAGCAAAACTATTCGACAATCGAAAAGGAATGTTTGTGTGGTGTGGGTGTCAAAATATTTTAGGCCGTACTTGAATGGGCGTAAATTTAATATCGTTACTGACCACAAGCCACATCAGTGGTTATTTTCATTAAAAGATCCCAATTCCAAGCTGATGCGTTGGCCAATCAAATTGGAAGAGTTCGATTACAACATACTATATAAAAAGGGCAAGGCCAACACCAACGCAGATGCATTGTCACGCATCGAATTGCATGTTAAGGAAGGTCAGGACGGATTTAGTCTTAAACAACACATAGAAGATTTCAACAAAGAACTTGAAGATGAAAATCAACAGCTCAACCAGCCCTCAACATCTCGAGAGCACGAAGATATAGACCAAGCTTCTATGATAATTCAACTAGACGAAAACCCCTTAGAAGTCCCAGAACCAGACGAAGATGACACCATTCAGTCTAACAATGACCAGGATCCTATTGTAGGAATCCCAATTCTGGAAAGCCCTGTAAACTTTGGCGATAATCAAATTATAATTTCACAAGTAGCACACTCACCAGCGAAGACCAGAATTAAAATTTTATTTGAGAAAAAACGACGTTTTCTCGTTCAAATAAGTACAAATAATTTTGAATCCGACATCTTGAATTTTGTAGAAGAAAGCATAGTTCCAGGAAAATTGTACTATCTATATTTCGAAAATCAAGAAGTGTATGAACCTTTTTGTGAAGTCGTAAGGAAATATTTTAGATGGCCCTTGTTTCAATTTAAAAGGTGTCTTAGTAAACTTATTGACGTCACAGATAAGGAAAGCATCCCTGAAATTATAAAAAATTATCATGAGGGAAAAAACAACCATCGGGAAATAGAAGAAACGGAAGAAAAAAATTAAAAACAAGTGTTACTGGCCCAATTTGAAAAGCTCGATTCAAACTTTTATAAACCAATGTGAAATTTGCATACGAATAAAATATGAAAGGAATCCTATTAAAACCCAAATGAACATAACACCTACCGCAGGAAAGCCTTTCGAAATTATTCACATCGATACCTATACCCTTGAAAAAACAAAATTTCTCACAGTGGTCGATAGCTTTTCAAAATATGCCCAAGCCTATATTTTAACCTTTATAAGACGCCGTGGGGTCACATATACCCTAGACTTTATATTACTGTAAACAGATTTTAAATAAAGCGCCAAATTGTGCTGCCCTCCCGTGTAAATTTAAGTTAGCATGTCATCCGGATATCGCCCGCGGCGTTTGTTGTTATTTGAATTAGTTGACTTTTAACCGTGAGATAAAGTGTGTGTGGGGTCCGCTTGACCCCAAGGTGTCCTTGGCGTTACATATTTATTAGTACGGAAAGTTGTTACTACTTTAAATATTTCCTATTTGGTAAGTAGTTTTTATCACTTTTCCTTATTGTTAGTTATTACTTTGCTATATTTTAGTAAAAAATTAACATTATGGATCAAGCCAGCCGTTCTTGTGACAGCAAGCGACCTTTGACAGAAAAAGAGCTTGAGGAAGAAATTAATAAATTTCTTTTAGAAGAAGAAAACGAAGAGGAAGATTGTTTAGGTGACAATGAAACGGACGAGGATTCAGATTATTTGGAAGAACAGCAGGAGTCAGAAAGTGAGCAGAGTGATGAAGAAATGCAAGAACAGCCTTTTGCGAGTCAGCCGTTAGAGGAAGAGCAGCAGGAGTCAGAAAGTGAGTCGAGTGATAACGACATGCAAGAAAAACAACCTTCTGCGAATCGGTCTGCAGCACTTAAAGATAAAAATAGCTACGAATGGAGTACTGAAAGTCCTGAAAGTAGAGGAAGACGTCCAATAAGGAACATTGTGTCCATTATACCAGGTCCTAAAGGAGATGCTCGCAGCGTGAAAACTCCACTTGAAGCTTGGTCACTCCTATTTGATCAAGATATTTTGGACAAAATTGTTCTCCATACTAACGAAGAAATTACAAGAAAGAAAAGCACTTTCAATCATTTACAGTCCTACCAGTGGAATACAGATTTATTAGAAATTTGTGCCTTGTTCGGACTTCTGTATTTATCTGGAGTAAAAAAGTCAGCAAATTCGAGCACTGATGAATTGTGGTCAAATAGATATGGTATGTCTTTGTTCAGGGCAGCAATGTCAAAAAACCGGTTTAAATTATTGTCATCTTGTCTACGATTTGACGACAAAGAAACCAGACAAGAGCGGCGAGCCAACGATAAACTGGCACCTGTCCGAGAAATATGGGACACATTTATATCTAACTGTCGCAAGTACTATACCCTCCATTCTTATTGCACAATAGATGAACAATTGATAGGGTTTAGAGGTAGGTGCCCATTTCGAATCTACTTAGAATCCAAACCAGATAAGTATGGGATCAAAATTATTATGATGAACGACTCCCGAACTTGGTACATGGTTAACGCAATCCCGTATGTCGGAAAAGTGACAACAGAAAACGGTGAACCAGTACCCGCTTATTACGTTAGAAAACTATCGGAGTCGATACACGGAACCACTAGAAATATCACAGTGGATAACTGGTTCGGTTCGGTGGATCTCTCCAATAAAATGCTCACTGAATATAACCTAACTATGCTTGGCACGCTCAAAAAAAATAAAAGAGAAATTCCTCCTTCTTTTATAAATGGAAAAAATGTAGGAACATCAAAGTTTGCATTTGATAACAATAAAACACTCGTTTCATTTGTTCCTAGAAAAGGTAAAATTGTACTTTTATTATCGACAATGCACCACTCCAGTAATATCGATAATGATACAAAAAAGCCTGAAGTAATCATGGATTATAATAGTACCAAAGGAGGTAATGATACCTTTGATAAACTCTGCTATAGTTACACAACTGCAAGAGCAACTCGACGGTGGCCAATGAGATTTTTTTGCGGTATGTTGGATCATTGCGGTATAAACTCGTCAGTGCTGCTCAACTTAGCTAATAGGGACAATGCTATGAATAGAAGACAATTTTTGCATGAACTGCCGTTTCAACTAATTGAACCATTGCTACGAGTTAGATTAGAAATTCCAACACTAAATAAATCTCTTAAAACATATATTAGGGATATATTGGGTGTTTCCGAAGAACCAGGGTACAATTTTAGCAAAACGAATAAGATGTGCTTTTTGTCCTCGAGAAAGGGATAGGAAGACAAAAATGTTATGTGGCAAATGTAAGGTAGCCATTGCGATACTCATCGAGCTATTGTGTGTTGTAACTGTAGTCACTGAACTTTCTTGATATATATATATCATTTACTTATTTTATTATAAAATTTAAAAAAATGTTTTTTTATTATCTTAGTCTTAAAATTTCGTTCAAGTTATTTTTAAAATTAAGAATTTGTTTAATTTCTGTAATAAAAGTCTAAAAAAATTGACGTTTGATTTAAAAATATAAGAAAATAGTTGTTTCTCGTTAGTTAAGGTGTTATCTAATACCTACTTTTTCTTAGATATTTTTTTAACCTCCAAAACCTATAAATACATATGGGGTCTGCCTGACCCCAGGGTGTCTTTCTTGTCTGAAAAATTAACGATGTCTAATGAAGGTTAAAATCTTTAGCAGCAACAGAAATAGCAGATAACCTGCTATCCTTTTTCTCTCAATCCACTTTATTTCACCCAATCATCCTCAATCGAACGGCGTAGTGGAAAGTTTTCATTCAACCATCGCAGAACACATAAAAATATTAAATGCTCAATGGTTTAGTAAGTCAACAATATCGCAAAAAATGATTTACGCAATTTTAGCTTACAACCATTCTATACACTCAGCGACAAAATTAAAACCTATCGATATCATAAATGGTCACATTACCTCAGATGATCCATTTGAGATAAATTTGGAGCAACTGCTGCTTACGGATTACATTACTGACCATAAAGAACGATCAAAATTGCTTTACTCAAAAATTAACGAAAAACTGATTCAAAATAAAGAGAAATTAATAAACAAAATGAATGCAAACCGCGACGCCCCTGATTTAATTGAGCCAAGTCAAGAAGTATACATAAAAAGGCATACTCGCCAAAAATTTGCCGAGAAATTCTCAAAACCTCAAAAGTTTCGCATAACTTAATAATACTTTTTAAAAACTAACTTTATTTAAAAATAAAAGAAATTATTAAATTTACAATACGACTTCTAACTACAGCTACTGCTGAAAGTCAAGTGCCCGAATTAGTGGTACACTTGCCTTTTTATAATCTTAGGAAAAATATCATTATCGTAAAAATGTCAAAAGTGCATTATAACAAACTATAGTCTAAATATGTCTATAAATGCAGCACAATCCGTGAGTTCCAATAAGGGGGCATTGGCAGAGATTTCGATTATATAACTCCTCCTTCCTCAAGTTCGGAAACCAAGATTTTCGAAGTTTTGCGGGTCTCCTTCACGGGGTGTTGTTTCTGAATTTGCACTTTTTTGCATCTCATTTTTCTGATTTTCCATAGAATCCATATGGCTAGGCCGACTATGCCGCTTAGAATAATTAGAATAAGCGGTGAAATCCAATGAGTATGCGAAATTTCAAATTTCTCTAGTGGTTGCAATTTGAAATTTGCTAAGGTTCTTTGTGCATTTTGTATTTCTTCGTGGTTTAGCTTTTGTAGTTTCATTTCGGGAATTTTCTCGGTGCTATTCATAGCGAATGTAACTTTAGGCATCTCGAGAACATATTGAAGTTCTGATTTTCTTTCCCTCTGGTATACTTTATTGTTGATAGTTACTGGACAGTCTGCTAGTTGGACAATGCTGGGTTTATTGATTTTTGGGGGTCCGCCCGAACGGCAGGTAGATCGAATTATGGTTTCTTGAGTTTGTGTTGGAATAATTAATAATTCTTCTCCATTTAGTAATTCTATCGTGGTTATAGTGAAGTGGACATGGGGGAAGGGGCACGAGTTCGTTGCAGACGTTAATAACTCGTAGACGCAGGGTCCATCTTTGGTTAGTAGCTCTTGGGTACAAATAAAGATGTCTTCTAATTGTGGACATTTGGTTTCCAGGTTCCAATAATCTTCTTCCGCAAGCAATACGTAGGGTTTAGGGATTATTAGAGTTTGGTTTTGGATTGGAATAGGATGTAGTTTATACATTGTAAATTGTTTTGGGACGACAATTGGTATATGTATAGAAAATATTACTAAATTATTTTTTATAATTACTTGAGTTGATTAATATTTGTAATAATTAATTGGTTCTGAGAACTTTAGAACTCTAAGTGTTCCGTACATCTTTTCAATATCTCTTATTAGATTCGAGAGTTGTCCGATGTTTAGTATTGAGTTATGCATTATATTGATTTTTGAAAATGAAATTGCAAGTTAATATATTGTCTAAGATTAGCGATATATATAAGGCGTCAGCTAAATCGATTGTCTTTCTTTCAAACAAGGATAATTTAATTAAAATAAATTTTGGGTTATCACTCATTGTGATTAGTTGGCTACTATAAGTATTTATCACATTAGTGAGAATCGTTTGTTGTCTTTTTACATTGTCTTGCAAATTGGCTTGATTATGCGCAAGAGTAGAAATGTAGCTATTATATCTAGTTTCGTCGTCAGAATCTAAGGTTCCGAATAACCAATGCGCAATTTTTCCGCCCGCATTTATAAGTCCGCGTTTTTCACGAGGTTGTTTGTGAAAGATTTGCGTGTTTTGTAAGATAGTGTTTAAGTAATCGTTGGTTTGCTCTAATTTGTTAAGAGTTAACATAGAGTAGGATTCGTTTTTGTTTGTGTGAAGAGTGGTGTTTACTTTGTATAATAATGTTTGTATATTAGATAAACAATCTTCGATTTGGGTGATATTTATATGATACAAAGTGGTATGTTGTAATGTTGTTATGTAGGATTGTCCTAATGATGTAGGTAGGACGGGATTGCGTATTTCTGTTACTTTTATGCTAGTTATCAACGGTGTCAATGTCATAAACACTAGCAGGTGTAGTGGATAGGTCATTACCTGAAAAAAGGAAACGTTGCGGTTTATCAAGTTTTTGTGAATGTTTGTTTGTCTTGTTCCTATAGTAATTTCGTTGTCTATAAAACAATTTCGAACTCTTTCGTATTTCGTGTAAAAGTTTAAATTAGGTATTTGATGACTGAAAACATTAAAAAATACGTCAACTGAACAGTTCTGTTTTGAAAGAGTGACGCATGTCAACATTAGATAGAAATGAAGCGTGTAAAGAGCTTCCGAAGCTGCCAAGCCTGAACTGAGCTCTTTGTCGCACCCAATGTTTTTTTTAAAGGGAAAAAGAAATTTCAACCGTAAACCCAAATGGGAATACATTTATTTGACAGAAATAAATTAATTCCTCAAATTTTAAATTTCGCGATTCATAGAACAGCAATAGTTTCAAGGTGTCCACGTCACCTTTAATCTCCCGCATCTCCCTTTGCCAAGCACTATACTCCATATGACCACCCTGCCATAGCCTGCAATAAACGGTGCCTTGATGCAAGGCATTGACCATTGCAGCACACGATTCGCCGAGAACCGGACGTTAAGCGCCACCATGAGATGGAATTCCATTAAAAACAGTTAAAGTTGATGAAACACAAAAAGCCTTTCAAATGGTTATTTCATGTTTTGGTACCCCACAGATTTTTGTGATGGATACTGGAGTGAATTTTCATAATTTAAATGTGTGTAAATATTTAGATGAATGTAATATTCAACATCATTTTATATCTCCTAATATACATAGGGCAAATGGTCAACTTGAAAGGTATATGAGGACAATTATGAATTTTTTTTAAGAATTGAAACTCGAATTAAGGCAGAATGGCCAAGCGTTTTGTGGAAAATACAACTGGTTTTGAATTCTACATTTTAAAAACCAATAGGTTGTACTCCATTACAAGCTTTAATTGGCATTGACACGACAACTCCGTTAATACAAGCAGCCCTAAATGACGTCTCTCCTGATCTTTCCACTGTTCGAAATTTGAAGTTGGATAGAGAAAGAATTAAGCAAAAACTTTTCACCAAGGACAAAACTATTGAAGATTTAAACAAAAAGAGGCGTAACAATGGGCAGCATACTCCTATTGCCTGTAATTTATTCTGCTCATAGGGTCAGCATACTCCTATGTCAGTTTATTTGGCATAGGGTCAGCATATTGCCTGTAATTTATTTTGCTCATAGGGTCAGCATACTCCTATGTTAGCTTCTTTAACATGGGGTCAGCATACTCCCATGGAATGCTTGTTTTTACAAAAAAAACACCAGTTGTCCATGGGATTCTGAGTATTACATCTGCCCGTCGGTATTTTACAGATACAGCTGATCAATGCCCCGAGAGCGGAACATAATATGTTCCGATGTCAGTATGGCCGTGTTAGAAGTGGAGAAAGATCATGACGCCACCACTGGTGATAACTGATGAGCGGTGATGGAACTGGAGAACCAGGAGGATGGGCGATGGCATTCATTACCAGCGGCTGGTCCGGAAAAACGCTTCTTCCGACGGGCTTGTGCGATTACATTTATTTGTCTCTTTCTTATAATAATTAATTCGTTTATCTATTTTTATACCTTTATAGTCAATACACGTGTCACAAAGACTCTTTTAAAACTTTTATCTTACACTAGCACAGAAAAAATTCTGTTATTCCATTTTCCTCCAATGCCCAGCTGATTCAGAGTGCCTTCAAATGCAGAATAGCTAGTTACAGAGTATATCCAAACAATAACCATGTTAACTACATATTGTTTTTCAATGATGTTAAAAACATTTGGATTGGATTTGGTGGGTGACATGCTAACAAGTCATGGTGTCATTAAAGTCAATATGGAAGTCTTTGGTTTATATTTTCTACCATCATCTGAACTATATAGTGAAAAATCGTTCAATACACCAAACCAGATAATAGATGTGTCTTCAGATTTGGAGTCTATGTGCCACGCACTTTTCTTTCGAAAAGGAAATACCCTTTTTTAAATTTTAAAAATGAATAAAAGATAAAAATTAAATTAAGTTAAGAGATGTTCAAAGCTTGTGGAGCTATGATGAGTTCCACCAAGAATTAGAATAAATCACCTACCGAATTCGACCCGGTCTCCTCTACTTGATGCACACTGGGCGGGACCAAAACGCAAAGTCCTGCAGCAAGCTGTTAGGCGAGCGGGCAATTGCCGCGGCTCCGACGTGTAGTTCGTTTGGGCGCCACCAACTTCGAAACGGACCGAAGTGGAAGTCCCCGCGATGTTCCCGGAACTGGCTGCACAACCCCCGTCCTTGAAACTCCGCCGGTAAGACAAAAAAAAATAACTCAGCTGCAAAAAGAAAAATCGATATACTCAACTACTGTCGAGCCCAATGAAATACCGCAAATAAAAACAAATCGTACACTTTATTTCATACACATACAAAAAAAACAAGTGATTGAATCCGCCTAGTAAAGACTACCAATTAATCAGGCTTAAATACAAACCCCCAAAGAGGAAGGGATTATAAAACTTTACAGGCCTCAACGGTGTGCACACGCGTCATCTAAATTAGTATTGCGCTCTAAACTAAACACACAAAAATGAAGCGCAGGAAAAATTTTATCGCTTAGTGAAGTCACTAGGAAATTTTTTATTCCTAGGGCCGCATCCAGGGGGCAGAAGCCTTGACGAGATGTGGGGAGCCTCTACGCTCTGGTGAACCTAGTTGGCGCTTTCATCAGCCTACAATAGTTCGGGTCTAGTCCGTCCGGAGCTTCCGGTTTATCCTTGGGACAGAACCCTTACAGATAATTTCTTAGTCTTAGGATTTGACTTTTCATTCTCCTGTGTCCACACACAGTAATATCCACGGTACCGGTCCCAAACTCGGTACAATAATAAAAAATAGAACAAATCGCGTATTTTTTTTACATTTCTCAAAGAATATACATAAAATTGAAATCCGAAATGCGAAATAATGGCCCTGATTATAAAACAATGAGCCCAGATTAGTTCAGTGAAACGAGCCCTTAATGTCGCCGAAAATCGACAACGCAAAACGTTCGGAAACAACATAAAAACGCGGTACATAAAAACCCGATAGCGAGCCCGGATCAACAAAACTCGTTCGTTTTCACATTCCAAAGCCGGTAATATTCTCATGTCAATTTAACTGTACCAAAAAAATTAATTCAACGCAATGAAATCTTTAAATTTAAACATTTGAATCCGCAATTAATAATCAAAAGAATAATGCAATAGTGAATGATAATACTAGACCCACGAAACTGCGAAATATAGGCTAATAATACGGAAATCTTACCTTACAAAAAGGGCACTCGAATCAATAACAACAAAACACACGACGTACAATGGCTGGGTTGACCAAGTGGAAGCAGCTAATAAAACTTCGAACAACGAACACTATACGTATCTCATTAGCAGGTTCCCAGAACCAAAACGGAAATACTTCCCAGTAAATCCACCAAAATCCACCTTCGGCGAGAGATAAAACTATGGCCGACTTAACGGAACCACTTCTCTAGTCAAAAAGGAAGACGAGTCCTTTTTTCCCGCAAAACTCGTGTCCCCCCCAACCATCCGGTCGGGCCGTACCAAGCCGAGCCTCGCTAAATGCTAGACGGAATAGCTACGAGGGTGCTTCAAAACTTAATAATGACTCGAACTCCCAAAATCTGAACGTGACATATGTTCGAATGGTTTATTGGGAAAATGATGGTGCAGACAAAAGAATTGGAACAGGTAGGTTGACGATAGGAAATATAATTTTTGCAATTATTGTGAAACAATCAGATACAAGCAACCATTATTTTTAATTACATCACATAATAATATATTTGTTTAATTTCAGGTTGGGCATTACAGAAAAGGGAATTACAAAAAACACTTATTTGGAAGTTAATGTGAATAAATACAGTCCTATTGGGGAGTCGTCATATATTAAGCTACCGTGTTTCATGGAAAGATGGCCGTTATCAATATGAAGAACCAAGATCGGTGTTGTTTATGTAGGCTGTAACATCTGCACTGTGTCCTGTTAGAGCATTCCCCGATCAAATCTCATCATACCCGCATTTTTCCATATTATTCAATACAACAGGTAAGAATTTTTCCGTAAAGTTATGTGATATTAAACATTTTGAAGAATCAAATAACATCTGTCAATGTCTATGGTCTCGAAACCAAATTTGAAAAAAATAATATAATTTGGGAAGTTGTTGGTCAATTACGGTTTGCTGCCAAGAAGTTGAATATACATATTAATTTACCGATGATAACCAAAGATTGCGATAATAATCATGGTGATCATAAATGTGAATAAGCATGTGTATAGACACATTATTGCTGGATCAAAGATTTGTCTCGACTAGTTGCCAGTCAGATTAGTTCTCATGAACACAAAATTTATTTTTGTGATGGGCGTTTATTGTATTCTCACACAGCAAGCACTTTGGCTATGCATCAGTCACGACTGTAGTCATGTATATACAACCATACCATCATTGAAACCTAAACTTGGCAAATTTGGTAAACGCTTTCCGGAAAATATTTTAAAATTTGAACATTTTGAAAAACAATTGAGGGTGCCATTTGTTGTTTACGCAGATTTTGAATCAATTCTAAAACGGATTGCTAATACAGAATCCAGATCTTAGACACTAAAGACCGTCAAATATGAACCTCACTCCTTCGAGTATTTAATTTAATGCTTTTTTGACGATTCTCTTTCTAAGTTCGAGCTATATCGAGGTAACGACGCTGCAAAAGAGTTTGTATCTCGCCTAGAAATTGATTTAAGGACTTTAAACCAATGATTCCCTTGAATAATGAGGAGAGCATTCAATTTCGAAATAGTAAAGTTTATAACATTTGTGAAAAACCGTTAGCGACGTTTTGAAGACGATGATGAAAAAAAGTTCGAGACCATTGTCATCTTACAGGCAAATTAAGGGATGCAGCTCATGGAATATGTATCGTTAATTACAAGTTGCCCAATTTTGTTAAAAATTGTATTTCATAATTTAAGCGGGTATGATTCTCATATGTTTATAAAAGAGTTAAGCAGGTATGGGGACAAAAAATGTTGCGTTAACAAAGAGCATATATATAACTATGTTGACAAAAATGGAGTTTTGAAAAAGAAGTATTTAAACTTACGATTTATAGATAGTTTTACATTTTTATCAACGTCTTTGGCAAATTTAGGAAGCGGTTTATTCATTGATCATTTTACGGAAACTAACAAACATTCCTCCGACATTGACAAATTTGATCTGATGCGTCAAAAGGGTGTTTCCATACAGTTTCATCACCGATTTAAAAAGATGGATAATCCAATTCTTCCATCAAAAAATTAATTTTATGATTAACTAAATGAGGAACACATTTCTGACGCAGATTATGGGAGAGCTACACGAGTTAGGCGCATATTTAATTGTAAGAATCTTGGCGAATATTCAGATTTGTATTTAAAATCTGACACCCTCCTTTTATGCAATGTATTTGAAAATTTTCGTGATCAATTATTGGCAACATATAAATTAGATCCTATTCAATACTACACTTTACCAAGTTTGTCGTTTGAATGTATGTTGCGCATAACCAAGGTAGAGCTAGAGTTATTGACAGATATTGATATGATTAACTTTTTTAAAAATGGCATTCGCGGCGGAATAAGTCAGTGTACTGAGAGGAAGCATATCGCCAATAATACATTTATTCCAAATTATGATACATCAGAACCATCATCTTTTAAAATGTATTTGGATGGTACGAATTTGTATGGTCATAGTATGTCACAATCATTAATTACGTGGGTTTAGATGGTTGTTTGAGCAAGAAAAAATAGATCTCAATCTATTGGATATTGCAGATGATAATGGACACGGTTATGTTCTAGAAGTTGACATACATTATCTTTAAGACCTACATGATGAACATTCAGATCTTCCATTTTTAGTTGTTTTTTACCGCCAACCGGAGAATCTAAATTAAAAAAAATAATTCCTAATTTAAATGAAAAAAGAAAATATGTGGTTCATTATCGAACGTTGAAACAAGCTATTCGAAATAGTTTGATAGTGACACAAACTCATAGAGTACTGATATTTGAACAATCACCGTGGTTGAAGAAATACATCGACTTTAATACCGAACTAAGAAATAAGTCAGAAACAATAATGCAGTTTTTGGAAAGACCATGGAGAACGTTGAAAATCGTAGACATAAAATTGGTGACCCATTGGGAGAATATTAGGCAGAAATTGGACGCGAAGGCGTTAATAGCTCGCCCCAGTTTTAAAACGACCTCTATTTTTATCGAAGACCAGGTAGCGATTCACGTGGGTAGACTAAAAATACTTAATGACAAGCCGTTATATATTGGGTTTTCTATATTGGACATATAAAAAATCGTAATTTATGATTTCTTTTATAACTTAAAACTAGATTCGGTGAAAATGCTTCCTTATTGTACACTGATAGAGATTCTCTAATATTGAAAGTACACACGGAAAACTTTTACCAGTTTATTGCTGAACACCCAGATAAATTCGATACATCAAATTATAGAATTGAAATCATAATATTAAGAAAAGTGAGTATTAGGTAGAATGAAAGACGAGTTTCCGGGTGATCCCATAAAGTGTTTCTATGGCACCGGTGCTAAAGCCTATCAGTTCAATAAGCAATGAAATTAAAAAAGCGAAGAGTGTAAAAAAGGATGTAATCGATAAGTGACTTAACATTGAGGATTATAGAAAAGTTGTAGAGCGCGGGGATTAATATTTCGAAAAATGAAATCTTTCCAGAGCGAATTACATGACTTTTATACTGAAATTGTAAATAAAGTCGCACTTTCTCACGCGTTATGTGATTCCAACAACTAAACCTCTGCCTTGAGGTCATAGCGATATAGAATTCTTTAAATCAGACCCAGATGAACAATTAAAACTGTTTATACACATTGCTGAAAATTTCCTTAGAGATGATAGCACTGACTATACCTAAGATGTGAATGTATAATGAATTGTAATACACATGTTTTTGTAAATTATCTATGTGATAAAATTTAATAAAATATTGTTTCAAAATTGTGTCTGACTTTAATTAATGTTAAGCCGGTTTCCACACCCCCGAATGGGGTAGGGTTAATTGTGCATATTTTTTATGCTGGTTTGGCAAAAAGTTGTTTAAAATGGGAAATGCATTAAGAAATTAATTACATTCAGGAAGTTATATTATTTATAAATATTACTAAAGAATAAACCCTTAACGAGGCTGCCAGGCGTGAACTGAGGTCTTTGACGCGCCTCATTCGTTTTTTTTTTGCTTAAGGGAAACGAAATTTCAAACGAAAAACCCTAGTAAAAAAAAAGAATTTTGATCTAGAGGCCTAAATCCTCTTTTTCCACCCTAGAGCATGAATGGTTGCACAATATGCAAATCCCCGTGTGGACGAAAACATATAGTTTTCCACGACAGTTTGCACACTTAAGGTCCGACTGTACAAATCCCATTGGCACTTTGTCATGACTCTGATGACGCGATGCTTTGGGCTTTGGACGCGCCATCCCACTTAGCACTCCTCACATAGTAATGCTCCACAAGGCAGGTAAACATAGCTGATTGTCCGGCAATATGTCGGAGGGGCGATGTTTCCACAGAAATGAAATACAGCTTGACGCCTGCTAAGCTTAAGCGAATCATTTTCTAGGAATTCGTCGACAACAACACCTTCATCAGCCATGTTAATACTTATGGAGCTTTTCAAAGTCTGGGTTTAACTCTTAAACCCTATATATCATTTCTATAAATGAGCAGTACTCATAGCGCATGTCCTTCACATAAACCCATAAAAATCTGAAAATGTTGCCACACTGGTTTTTAAATGTGTTGAGTTAATGTATATGATTGTAGACAATTTTAAAGTGCGGCAATAGAGGATTTCGTTATTTCCAATTTGGTTCATGTTTTTAATAGTGTAAACGTTTAAATTAGGTATTTGATGACTGAAAGCATTAAAAAATACGTCAACCGAACAGTTCTGTTTTGAAAAAGCCTACAATCGCAATCCCTCCAAAGATTACCGTTGCCAAAACAAAAAGTGATAGAGGTAACTTTACACGCAGGTCGCTTAAATAGTGTATTTAATTACCAGTCCGGAAACTAAGCTTTTCCGGTGCGCGCACGACAGTTTCTGATGTGGGGCGTAGCCGAACACCAGAAGTCGTGCAAGCACAGGAAAAGCTGTTTCTGGACGTGTAATGAACGATATTTTTCATAATACCTCTCTGAAATCAAAACATAAATATAAAATTATTATAATTTTACGTATCCAAAACCATGTCAATACATTTTATATTAAAATGTAAGCAAACGTCGAACTTGCAAGACAAGCAAGACACAGGTATTTATCTAATATTCATCAAGCGTTGCTATGGAAATGTGTTTGTATGCTTTGTTGTAATTGAATATGCAGCTAATTTTGAAGTATTTGTGACAAGTAAGGTCAGAATAAATAATAGTATATTATTTTATATGGAGGAAAAGTGATACTTTTCATGGCGCGCTCGTGTTTAACAGCCGAACGGAGTGAGGCTGGTAATAGAGAGCAAGCCATGAAAAGTAACTTTTCCTCCAAATAAAATATGATGTTTTTTCTTCAAATGTCGACAAATTAATCCAAAAACGTCTCTTTTTAATAGCAATAATAATTATTATTAAAGATAAGTGGGTTCGCAAGGCGGCTTAGACCGGTGCGATGTCGGTGAATAGGCTCAGGTTGTTGCTATAGTAGTGTAACATAAAGCTGTCAGTGGACACTGTCAACAATAATTATATTTTTAAAATTGCGTTTTCGATTGCATTTTAATTCCGTATTGATAAGCAGTTATTGAGTAAGTTCGATTAAATAATAACCAATTTGTTCCTAAATTAGTGATTTTTAGAAATGCAGTCACAAATTGAGTGATAAATACAAATTTTAGTTTAATAACTCTTGGACGCCACTAAAACTCACCGGATCCTGCCCTATCAGGTGATGGGTCCGCCCACCCCACGTGACGTCACACTTTGATTTTAGAGGTTAGCGATCGTGGGTTAGCGGTAAAAAAAAACAACGTTTTTGTTTACATTTTGTCAAGATGTGTAATTTTAACGATTTCTCCGTGAATTTGCATTATTTATGAATATTTTTAGATAGATACTTTCTAGAGACATATTTATTTAGTGTGTTCAAGTATTCTCCGAGTAATAGGACTCAAGGAAATACTATTACATCGAGAATAATTTAAGACTGTTTTGGTAAGTTCATTTCTAATGTATAGATTATAGATTTGTTTTCAGATTTAATGCTATTAAAGTAATATTTCAAAATAATTTCAACTACTTACTTAAAAGTTTGTTCGAGTTAATTTATAGTAGGTAATAAGTCTACTAATAGTACTGGTTTTTTCTGATTTGCAGGTACAAAGTGGATATAATCTCATATTCTTTAGTGCTTGAAGCGATACATAAAGATGGATATCTTGAAAAAATATGTCTTAGGCATACCTAGATCCATATAATATCAAACGAAGACTGTTCTGACAGAATTTCCACCCAGATTGTAATTTATTTAGACCATACAAAGAGACAGGCTCATACAAAAAGGGCATATAGGTACAATGGAGGAAATGAAAACAAGTATCGAAGCTACTTCTCGTAGTCTAGTCTGCTTGTGAAGAAATCAGCTGTAGTCATTGACATCTTACATTTTAGTATCTATATATACTTGGAAAGGTAACTAACATTGTTATAATTTATACTTATACATAATCAGAAAATATTTTTGTTACACCTATGTGCTTTGACGAGTTAATTTTTGTATGTATTCTTAAGTAGAATGTATGTATACAGTATTAATTTATTTCAGGATATGCACTTACAGAGATGATATAACCCATAGAACCATCCATAGCAGGACAAATAAGTTTTACAAGTGGGAAAAAAACATTTGAAATTCCTGTTTTTGGCTCAACTTTCTTTTAGCCTAAATGGGTTATGTAAAAACTGTGTTTTTGTTTGTTTATATAAGGTCTGTCTGAACATAGAAACACAAATTATTTTTTTCGGAAATGCGTCATTTCCGTTTTTCAGACTTTAGATTAGCTGAAATCTGTTACATAAAAATTAGTTTTTGTTTAATGTTCTAGACATTTATTCAGAGCCTAGGAATCAATTTTTTTTTCCGGAAATGCATCATTTCTTTTTTTTTTTATTTTTTTCAAAATTATTTTTTTTTAGTTTAGAATAGCTAAAATCGATTACATAAAAACTAGTTTTACCTTAGTAATTGAGACATTTATTCTAATCGCAGAAACTAATAACTTTTCTCCGGAAATGCGTCATTTCCGTTTTTCAAGAAAATTTAATTTAATTTAAATACCTTTAATTTAAAGTAAACTAATTGTGCAATTTGGGTCAGGTTGGATTATTGTAAGCGCGCAAAGAGCGCTTATTTAATTTAGCAATTTGGAGTTTGGGTTAGCTTGAGTTACGGTAAGCGCGCGAAGCGCGCTTGTTTAGCTTTGTAATTTGGGTTAGCTTGGGTTGGCTTGTATTAGTTTGGGTTAGGTTGGGTTAGTTTGGGTTAGCTTGGGTTAGTTTGGGTTAGCTTAGGTTAGATTGGGTTAGTTTGTTTCAGTCGGGTCACTGTAAGCGCGCGGAGCCCGCTTATTTAATTTTGCAATTTTAAGTTTGGGTTAGCTGGAGTGACGGAAAGCGCGCGGAGCGCGCTTGTTTAGCTTTGTAATTTGGGTTAGCTTGGGTTAGTTTGGGTTAGTTTGTCTCAGTCGGGTCACGGTAAGCGCGCGGAGCGCGCTTATTTAATTTTGCAATATGAAGTTTGGGTTAGCTGGAGTTACGGTAAGCGCGCGAAGCGCGCTTGTTTAGCTTTGTAATTTGGGTTAGTTTGCGTTAGCTTGGGGTAGTTTGGGTTAGCTTGGATTAGTTTGGGTAGTTTGGATTAGCTTGGGTTAGTTTGGGGTATTTTGGATTAGCTTGGGTTAGTTTGGGTTAGCTTGGGTTAGTTTGTCTCAGTCGAGTGTGGTCTGTAAGCGCGCGCAGCGCGCTTATATAATTTTGCAATTTGAATATGTTGTCGTTTTAAATGTACGATTTTTATGTCAGTGGAATTTTATTCCTAGGTACTATTATTAAAAAATTTCAGTTAAATCGCGTGCTTTTGTCGTTAAATTTAAAAATGTAAGAGCATTTGTAATAAAATATTGAAATAATTGTGAAAATTCAAAAAAATAATATAATGATTAAAGATACGTCACGCCACCCATGGTTACTAATTCTTAATTTGTCCAATATTATCTGAAGTGGAGAGCTGTTGTAACAAAGGCATCTTGGATGTAGCAAATAGGGATATATTGTTTAAGGGACACATACTTAAAAATTATTTTCATTAACATTTCCTGAAAAATTAGCATTTTTTAAACTGAAAATCAGTAAAACTCGTTAATTTATACTAGAAACGCTGTAAATTACATTTTAATTTTGCGGGACATAATATAACGTACAAGACTTCTTTTTTTTAATTAGCATTTTTATGAAAAACGAAAATAACGCATTACCGGAGAAAAGTTTTTAGTTCTTGCGATTAGAATAAATGTCTCAAGTACTAAGGTAAAACTTATTTGTATGTAACCGATTTCAGCTATTCTAAACTAAAAAATAAAAAATTGAAAAAACAAATTGTGAAAAAAAAAATAAAAACAAAAAGAAATGATGCATTTCCGGAAAAAAATCTTTGATTCCTGGGCTCTGAATAAATGTCTAGAATATTAAACAAAAACTAATTTTTATGTAACCGATTTCAGCTAATCTAAAGTCTGGAAAACGGAAATGACGCATTTCCGAAAAACAAAATTTCAGACAGACGTTTTATAAACAAACAAAAACACAGTTTTTACATAACCCATTTCAGCTAAAAGAAAGTTTAGCCCTGTTTTTCACAGAGACGAGGAAGAGTAAAATGTCCCTCCAGAAAGTAGCACTCTTTTGCAAGATCTGAGATAAGTAACTCACATGAAGAGAAATTATTTTTATATAGGTGTACTTTCTTTAATATTGTTAAGAAACTATTTATTTTTGTAAGACTTGATGCTTGATTTTTTCATATTATTATGTAATAAAACACTACTGTGATAATATTGTTAATTATTTTCTTTATTATTTTGACATCAAATTATTATGCACTATAATAAGCATTTGCCCATAACATTTTTTTAATGAATGGAATGATAATCTAGAGAATATCATTATTGTTTCAGGCATATTTTACATGGCACACAGGCGTGGCATAAAATATACCTACCTAGGTAAATCATTATGGAAAAAGTAGACTAGATATTTTGAAAGTCCAATTTAATTTAAGAAATCCGCAGTTTCGATTACAGCTCGTAAGTAGAAACTGCAAAAAAACTTACGAGTGATGTTATATCAAATTCACATATTTTTTAAAATAAGAAAAGTACAATATTTACTTAAAAATGTAACTAATTATAAGTATCTCTACAGTATTACCATTTAGAATCTATACACAATTAATATGTTAAAACTGCATACATGTAAGTGGTTGCTTTGTTTACTTGCTCCATTATTGTACCAAATTGTTTCATGCACCTTAAAATAAATATAAAATGTCATTTTATAAAAAACATATAATAACTTATTATAAGAAACATTATAATAATATTCACCTTTTGAAGGCTTTACCTGAAATTCTCCAAATCCTACCAGTTTTACTTCAGTTCTGTTCATTGTTTCTGCAATTTTGTGTGCTCCTCCTCGTCTCTGTGAAAAACAGGAATTTCAAATGTTTTTTTCCCACTTGTAAAATTTATTTGTGCTGCTGTGGATGGTTCTATGGGTTATATTATCTCTGTAAGTGTATATCCTGAAATAAATTAATACTGTATAAAATACAATAAATACATTCTACTTAATAAGAATACATACAAAAATTAACTCGTCAGAGCACATAGGTGTAACAAAAATATTTTCTGATTATGTATATGTATTAAATTACAACAATGTTAGTTACCTTTCCAAGTATATATAGATACTAAAATGTAAGATGTCAATGACTGCAGCTGCTTTCCTCACAAGCATACTGATTATAAGCTTTGATACTTGTTTTCATTTCCTCCATTGTACCTATATGCCCTCTTTGTATGAGACCATCTCTTTGTATGGTCTAAATACATTACAATCTGGGTGGAAATTCTGTCAGAACAGTCTTCGTTTGATATTATATGGATCTAGGTATGACCAAGACATATTTTTTCAAGATATCCATCTTTATCTCTCGCCTGAAGCACTAAAGAATATAAGATTATATCCACTCTGTACCTGCAAATCAGAAAAAAAAAACAGTACTATTAGTAGACTTAATAGTATTAAATCTGAAAACAAATCTATAATCTATACATTAGAAATGAAATGAACTTACCAAAACAGTCTTAAATTATTATGTAATAGTATTTCCTTGAGTCCTATTTCTCGGAGAATACTTGGACACACTAAATAAATATGTCTAGAAAGTAACTAGACTGAAAATATTCATAAATAATGCAAATTCAGGGAGAAATCGTTGAAATTAAACACCTTACACGTCTTGACAAAATGTAAACATCGTTGTTTTTTTACCGCTAACCTCTAAAAGTTAAACTGTCACGTCGCGTGGGCGGACCCATCACCCGATTGGCCAGGATCCGGTGAGTTTTAGTGGCGTGTATAACTCTTGAGTTGTTGACGCTTATTTTGATGTTTGTTTGTATTGTATCTGTGTTGCTATGACAACACTTTTACCTCCGCCGCCGCCGGCGGAAAAGTGAAAAGTAAAGCTCCGGCGGAGGAAAAACGAAACTTCACTGCCGCCTACACAGTCGAGTAATGACAGATTTACTGACGTTTGAAGAAAATAGTATATTATTTTATATGGAGGAAAAGTAACTTTTCCTCCAAATAAAATATGCTGTTTTTTCTTCAAATGTCGACAAATCAATGCAAAAACATCTCTTTTTAATAGTAATAATATCTAATTATTATTAAAGATAAGTGGGTTCGCAAGGCGGCTTAGACCGGCGTCGGTGAAAAGGCACAGGTTGTTGCTATGGTAATGTAACATAAAGCTGTCAGTGGACACTGTCAACAATAATTATTTTTTTTAAGATTGCGTCTCCGATTGCGTTTTAATTCCGTGTTGATAAGCAGTGATTGAGTAAGTTTGATTAAATAATAACACTTTGTTCCTAAATTAGTGATTTTTAGAAATGCAGTCACAGATTGAGTGATAAATACAAATTGTAGTTTAATAAATCTTGAGTTGTTGACGCTTATTTTGTTGTCTGTTTGTATTGTGTCTATGTTGCTATGACAACACTTTTACCTCCGCCGGCGGAAAAGTGCAAAGTAAAGCTCCGGCGGAGGAAAAACGAAACTTCACGGCCGCCTACACAGTCGAGTAATGACGGATTTACTGACGTTTGAAGAAAAAATAATTTTACTTAAAATTAGACTATTGACGCTAACATGTACTAGATTAATCTTGTAGACTGCATCGCTGTAAATTTTAACCCAATTTATTATACTTTATGCTTATTTTGTGATTAAATAACTGCAAATTTAGCACTTAAAATTAGGGAATGGGAAAATTTTTTCCCGTGCGGGCGCACCGGAAAGACCTTATCCTGGGTTAATGGTATAATAGTTATTTATGTATCAAGGGTATTAAGTAGACGTTTATGCCCTGAGGGCGATAATGTTACAAACCCGAGAGCCTCTGGCCAGAGGATTTATAAGTCGCCCGAGGGCGTACACATCTATTAATACCCGTGGTGCATACAAACTTTTATGTCATACTAGTTCGTTATTGCATTCACAAAATGTCAATATTTAAAAAAATACGAATTCAATTTAATTATTTGAGTCCATAAAGTGTACTTTATGCTCGCACAGGCCATAAAGTGTACTTTAGGCCCGCACGGGCCATAAAGTGGACTTTATGCCCGCACGGGCATAAAGTGATCCATTATGTAAATGGTATCTAAGGTATAAAAACACAATAATGTACTGGTATGACATAAAACTATTTTTTTTCTTCTCAACAATATCAAACAAACCCACTACCTATTCGCACTTGATCGCCTACAGTCGGAGGAAGAACACCCATATATTAGTTGGATGTGATGCTAATGCGCACCATACAGTGTGGGGCAGCACGGCCACCAACCAAAGAAGTGAGTCATTATACAATTATTTACTAGGGGAGGGACTGGTTGTTAATAACGGGGGCTCTGAAACAACCTTTGTAACTGCCAATGGGCAGGAGGTATTAGATCAGTGACAATCTCTTATCCACAAGAATCTCAGATTGGATAGTGTCATCAGAGCCCTCGAGCTCTGACTATAGACATATTCTCAATCTGAAAACAGGTGAAAGACCCATCTTTGAATACAGGGACCCTAAGTGCACTGATTGGGCTGGTTTTAGTCTTACCCTTCAGGAGCAGATGCTTACCTCTATTGCAAAGATATCAAATCGTGATGAGATTGAGCTGGCCTCGGAGCAACTGAGGACAGCCATAAATACGGCTTATCATGAAAACTGTCCACTCAAGACTAAAAGGGATAACAGGGGAACCACTTGGTGGAACAACTCCCTTGACAAACAAAGGAAGGAGGTTCGTAAACTCTTTAATAGAGCTAAAGAGATCGGCATATGGGATCAATACAGAACTGCTTTAACGACCTACAACATACGAACTACAACAAAGCCATCAGAGAGGCAAAAAAGGAATTCATGGGAAACCGTCTGCCAGAGCATACCAGATGCACCTGGCAGTGCTAGGATCCATAGAATCCTCTGTAGAGAACGCGTTCAGGAGTTAGGATCGCTAAAACGACCTGACGGACCCTTTACGGAATCTGGCATAGAAACGCTTCTGGCTAAGACTCATTACCCGGGATGTCGGATTTTGCATAATGATGAGGAGGAGCCTGTTTGGGACCGATCAAATCGGCCAAAAACGGGCGACTGGATTGTCCCCAAGAACATCATTAATGCATCAACAATTAAGTGCTATGCTATCGTTTCAGCCTTTTAAATCACCTGGTGAGGATGAAATATTTCCAGCACTGCTGCAGAACGGTCTGGAGGTATTAACACCATTCTTAATCAAACTTTTTAGAGCCAGGCTAGCGAATAATTATATACCTAGCAACTGGACTAAAATCAGAGTAGTGTACATCCCAAAGATGGGACGTAGGGAATCAACACCTAACTAATGGAGACTAATAAGTCTGACCTCCTTTCTTTTGAAATGCATGGAAAAGTTACTCGACGTGCACATTAGAACTGGTGCACTTGGTGAGTATCCACTGAATGCTCACCAATATGCGTATCAGATCGGCAAATCTACAGAACTAGCACTAAACAATCTTATCGGGTACATAACTCAAGCGTTAAAAAGCAAGTCTATCGCGATGGGTGTGTTCTTAGACATTGAAGGAGCATTCAATAATGCATTACCAAACTCCTTATACACATCATTAGCTGAAAGAAGGGTTGAACCACAAATAAGAAACTGGATCGGAAGTAGGTATGTTAAACTGCAGAGTAAGCACAACAACCCTACAGGGGGAGAGCTACAGATTCACAGCCGTTAGGGGGTGTCCACAGGGCGGGGTTCTGTTGCCCCTTATGTGGTCTCTCCTGATGGATGGTCTGTTAGCGGTCCTCTCGCTGTGGGATGTGGAGGTGCAGGCATACGCGGATGATTTAGTAATACTGATTAGAAGCAACTCGCAAAGAACTATCTCAGAGGATCTGCAAGAGGTGCTAACCGTGGTCTATGACAAGTGTGAAAGGGAACAACTATCTCTGAATCCACACAAAACAGTTATACTACCGTTCACAAGGAAGAAAAGGTTGGAAGACCACTCAAAGAAGGAACTATCCCATTTGCAAATACAGTGAAGTATCTGGGACTTACCTTAGATAAAACACTTAGCTGGAATGCGCATCTGGATAAAATTGCCGCAAAATCGAAACTGTCACTATGGACCTGCAGACGAATTTGTGGCAAAACATGGGGCATACATCCCAAACAAATGCACTGGCTCTCAATTGCGGTCATAGACCAATAACAACATATGGAGCAGTAGCTTGGTACACTAAGAGCTTACAGAGCTCCGCGAGAATCAAATTATCTACCTTACAAAGACAAACATGTCTGGCAATTAGTGCCGCCTTCGGCGCTACACCCACGGCAACGCTTGAGTGTCTTCTAAATCTGCCACCTCTTCAAATAGTACTGGAGAACGAGGCTAGATGAGCGACGTATAGATTGACACAGGCGGTGATCAACAATCCGCAGACGATCATCATGGTGCTCAACAGGCTGAAAAATGCCAATGAGCAGGACAGTGTGCTGGGTCTACCATAAGATGTTATGCCTACCAAAATTACCTATTACCATACCTATGATGTCCTCCTACCAGAGAGGGACGAATGGGCAAAGGACTCGGAACATCTGAGAATAACAGAGAACCCAGCAAACACAACTGTGATGTTTATACAAGATTCATGTAACAGCAGAAAAATTTAATTTATATAAAACTATTATGCATTAAGTATATAAATATTATGTAGCGATGCTATGCTTTTTTTGCAGCAAACACAGCTGAGATATTTACATAAAATTTATGTAACAAGCAGAACATTAATTTTACATAATACTGTTATGCATTCGGTGTATAAATATTACCTCACAATGCTGCGCTTTTTTTACAGCAAACATAGCTGAGATGTTTACATAAGATTTATGTAACAGGCAGAATATTAATTTTACATAATACTCTTATGCATTCGGTATATAAATATTACCTCACAATGTTATGTTTTTTACAGCTGACATATTTATATAAGATTTATGTAACAGGCAAAACATGAATTTTACATA
>MU188269.1:52257-64856 GCA_016904865.1 Pissodes strobi
TCTGGTTAAGTAGTTCCCTTTTAATTAAGGCCAAACGCTTTTCTGGTACCAAGGTCAACCTCCCGATCTTGACTTTCTGGTTAAGTAGTTCCCTTTTAATTAAGGCCAAACGCTTCTCTGGGAACCAAGATCGAACCTCCTCTATAGTGATGTCAGTGTAAAAGTAAAGTGTAAAAGTAACGTAAAACTTAAAGTAAAAAGTAAAGTGAACCATAGATAAAAGTGAAACCTAATTAAAGCATACCAATATAACTAAAACGAATTATAAGGCTCATAACAATTTAAACTAAAAGTAAACTCAAGAGAGCCGAATAGGTCGAGTCCAGTCAGTCCTCATCGAATGGTCATGCGTTCTACGCTATTCTAGTAAATTGTATTCAAACATAGTCGTCATTCTAAGTGCATTCCTTCATGTATCTGAAGACCAATATACGTACAGTTTGTTTCGAATTAAGCGAGTCGTTATTCCATCTGATATACAACCCCCAGCTCAAGGAGGAACGCCGCCAGTAATCGCACTCAGTAGTACGCACCAGGGAAGCGCCCCAAATCCTCTTTGACACGTGGTGGAGGCAGCCGTTTGATCCCCGTACGTAGGACCAAGGACCATGGACTCAGCAGGATTTATCCAGCCGGGACCCTGTTTCACTTGAAAAATAATACTCGTCAGTCTCGAGTTAATCCTTGTTCGCAAACCGCCGTAGGGGCCCATGGGAGCATTTTTTTTTGTCTTCTTAAGAGTCCATGGCGCGCCTAAAATAGACCCATTTTACGTGCTCGGCTCTTAACACATATTTCGAAAACGAATAAACTTAGCGACCTAAATTAAAAAACACTGGAAAGATAGCCCTGTTTCCTAGGGTTGCCGTGTAATAGTTTTTCCAAATTGTTTTTTTAATTTTTGAAATTTATATAGTAATCTATGCAATAAATCGATATGTTTACAATTTTTTTCCTTAAAAATAGGGACCTAAATCAAAAATCGCTTACACGAGGGAAGTGGGCCGATCTTTTAGCTTTGCAATGATCCCAAAATAATATCGATTTGACAAAAATTACTCAAAATTCTATGCTAAGTCCCGAACGTCTGCAGCGCTTCACAAACCAAATATTAAAATGCATCAGTCACGTGCGTTTTATTCAAGGGGAGGAGCATGTGGCCGTTTACTGCGGTCAGGACTGGACTTAAACGTAGCGGATTATATATATATTTTTGTGTCAAATAATATATTGGGTGCAAATCACTTTCACTATTCATGATTCTATAATCTGTAGGATTCAAGCAATAGTTTTTCTCTTTTTCCGTTCATTCTTAGAATCCGTTTGTATTCGTTTATAAATCGGATCCGTTCGGCTAATTAATGAAAACATATATTTAAACAATATTATTTAAAAATACGTTTTCATTAATTAGCTGAAAGAATCCAATTTATAAACGGATTCTAAGAATGCGAAGCTTAACCGGAACTAAAATGTTTTCCGTTTGTCATGCTTCAAATAAATATTTCGTATCAGTTCTGGTAGGCTCCAACCAGTTATTAATTCCCTAAAATAATGCATCATCGGTCTGTGATTTACGAGCACGGACAAAAAAACGGCGGGGGCGGCTTGTTCGACATCAAAAGGGTCGGTCAACTTACTTATTCATTGTAGGTACTCGGCGCCGCGCCATCCACCTGCATACAATAAAACGGTCTAAATTTGAATACCGCCCTTATTGTCATTTGTTGTCGATTGTTCGTCTTGTAGTAGTCTTGTCAAGTTCTTACAAACTTTTTTCTGTTTCCCATTGTGTGTTGTTATTTACTTTTACGTAACAATTTTGACTACATTGAACTTAGTGCTTAGTTTAGTGATCAAGATCAACTCGTGCCGCGCGGGCCAGACATTCTGGACTTTCTGTTTCTACCTTAGTGCCTAGTTTAGTGTAGCGATATAAACTGCTTTATCATGGAACCTGATTATCGAAAAGGAGCAAAATCAAAGTTGCGTTTGTGTGCACGTCGAAAAAAAGGGAATAACATCGCTAAATATAATGCGTAAGTTTTTTTATTGACAACCTCAAGAAGCACCATATTTTTTAAGATCGCTCATTCCTTTTGAAGAGCGGGAGTAGTTACTGCATATAACTAAATGTAAAATATTTAGAATGATGTGGTTACAAGCGTTCAGCTTTTTGAAAAGATGGGAGAAATGGTTTGTTTTTCGGATAAATTTTTAAGTTCTCTGGATAGATAGCATTTCACAACTAACTTGCAAAATTCAAAAACTTGAATGTTCTCCCAAATTGGCAGACATTTCTTTTATTTCAAGATTCAATAGTAAAAAGTTCCATATAACCATATGGAAATTTTAGCCTCACAGCTCGATAGTATGTTCGTTTGAAGCTTTTGAAACTGCTTTTGTTTTCCTCCAATACTTAGGTAATTTTTATGCAAGATAATTTTTTAAAAATGTCGTTGACAAATTCCATGTTTTTTGTTTTTACAAAGATTTTCAGAATCCTGCTATTGCAAATAAAATTTGATGTATTTTGTTTTGTTCAGGCAGGCCTTTGTTCTTTTCACGAAAATTGTGCATTTCTATTTTTGAGACTGTGTGCCTGGCCATCGGAAATATAGAGGTAGTTGCAAGAAGCCGTGCGAAATGTTTAATTCCAAAAAATCTGTTCACGAAGATTCAGGCTTCATTACAAAAACCGCATTCAGTTTCGTTAGCTAGCTATGGAAATATATCCAGGGTCCAAACAATTAATAAACAAATTAATCCTTCATTTTTAGAGCTCGTCGTGTTGATCTTCCTTGCCTGACCAAAAATATTTTATCATTTCCTGATAATGTTGAGTGAGTATATTTTGGAATTTATTATAAATAAATGTGAAAAATAATTTATTTAAATTATTAACTAATGTTACTTATTTTAGAAAGGGTAATGGACGTGAGACAACTTCCGTGAAGTCAAATGATCCGGAAGAAAATCGAAGTGTTTGTATGGATGAAGAACCATGCTGGTAAGAATAAAATAGAAATTATATCATATATCACTTTATACATTATGGCTCAAAAGCCTCCACCCCTCTGCTCTCCTAATTTTAGACGTGTCCTAGAAAATAGCAAGATTTAGTTTGAATATATGAGACATACAATATTATTTTTTATTATATTAATAATAATAATATTATTATTAATAATAATAATAATAATAATAATAATAATAACAATAAAAATAATATTCAAATATTTTTTTCAGCTCCAGGAACATAGAGGTGCTTAGTGTAGGAAATGAACCCTCTGAGGAATCCCCTAAATTACCACAAAAAAGAAAGGTGTAAGTTTTCTTAAGATTTTGTAAAGAAATATAAGTCTGAAACTCTGACAATAAAATTATCGATTTAAAATCGTTGATATCTCTGTTATTTTTAGAGATACGAAAAAACCTCTTGAATACAAAAGTTTTCAATACCAAACAGACCTATTTTTTCTATGAAATATATCTGGAAAATTACATATTTTACATGGAATTATTATCACTGATTTTTTTTTGCAGAGAGGTGACTATCGACGGACGTCGAATAGTATATCTGCAGCAGTTTATTGATTCCATGAAAAACCTTTCGAATCATTCGCCTTTATTTGGATGCAGCCTTGCAAACATGCGTATTGTGAATGAATTGAAAAAAGGTTTTGAGTCGAAACTCACATTTGAGTGTGATATGTGCAACTTTACAAAAACAATTTCTACTTGTCCAGAACAACCTGAAAAAGTTGACATAAACACTTCTACCGTTACAGTTGTAATGAATACAGGTTATACACAATTGAGAAACATTACCGGAGCAATGGACATTCCATCTTTAAGTTTTACGTTGTACAAGAAAGTGCATACACAAATATGTAATGCTTGGGAAGAAATCGCTTGGAGGTCTATGAAAGAGGCCGCTGAAGAAGAGGCAAGGATGGCTTTAGAATATAACAGTGTTGACATCAATGGAACACCGATGATTACAGTAGTCTGTGATGGAAGCTGGTGGAAATTATAATTCTCTCTCTGGAGTTGCTGCAATTGTTGGGGTAAAATCTTGTAAAATTTTATATTTGGGAGTAAAAAATAAATATTGTTGTGTTTGCCAAAGAGCTGAAAACAAAGGTGGACAAGCTGCTAAACATACCTGCTACAAAAACTGGAACTCATCTTCCACGGCTATGGAAGCGAGCATAATTGCAGAAGGATTTTGTTCAAGTTTGGAAATGTATAACCTTATTTACAATAAAATGATAGCAGATGGAGATAGTAGCTGCTACAAGAAAATTCTTGATAGTAGGCCTTATGAAACCTGTGTGGTTCAAAAAATAGAATGTACTAATCATTTGCTGAGGAATTATAGCAGCAAATTACGGGAGCTTTCTAAAGTAAAAGGCGTTCCTGGGGCTTTGAGAAATATTATTTCAAATAACATTTTGCGATGCAGAACAGCTGTGGCAAAAGCAGTTCAATACCGGAAAAAAGAAGAAGGCCTCAGTGAGGAGGAAAAAATTAGAAACCTAAGGAAAGATATAATTAACAGTATAAGCCACATATTTGGGGAGCATAAAGGCTGTTCCGAATTGAAATATTTTTGTCAAAAGATAGAAGCTGATAAAAACAATTATATGTCGGATTTCCGAACATTTGCCATTGAGGAAAAACTAATGGAAGCCGTGCGCTATTTAGCAGGTCATTCCAGAAGCTTGCTGGAAAACGTTAACACTAACATTGTGGAACAATTCAATGCTAACATTGCACAAAAAGTTGGAGGTAAACGAGTAAATTATACTCTTAGAAGATGTTATCAAGGACGCTGTTTTTCTGCGGTGGTTTCAAAAAATACGAAAAGACCGCTGTATATTATTCAAGCACTTGAGTGGGGGACACAGTCCTGGAAAAATGTGAAGATAATTGAGCAGTTAAAATTAAATAGGCAAAAGAAACATTCTCAGTCCAGGAGGAAACTAGTATTCTCTGCTAGCAAGTCAAGTGAACCAGATGCTAATTATGGAGAAAATTGTCAAAAGCCAGATCTGGATCAACAAGCGTTTGAAGATTTAAAAACGGAATTATTAAAAAAGTTGAATAAATCCGAAGCTGAGTATAGACAAATAGAAATTAATACTCGTCTTCAAGCGGATTCTGCTGAATGGAGGCAGTATAGAAAAACAATGTTAACATATTCCTTATTTGGGAAAATTTGTAAAATGCATCCAACAACAAGTTGCGCATCTACCATTGCAGATATCTTGTATAAAGAATTTTTTTCTAAAGCTACTGCCTGGGGAAAAAATAATGAAGACAGGGCAAAAAGATCGTTGGAATCAAGATTTGGTTTCAATATTTCTGATTCCAGTCTTGTAATAAACCAAAATTGGCCATTTCTTGGTGCTTCTCCGGATGGTATCGAGGAAAATTCGGGATTCCTAGTTGAAATCAAATGTCCCTTTTCAGCAAGAAACCTGACCATTAAAGAGGCTATTTCAAAAAAATTAATACAATATTTGGAAGTAGACGGTGAAAATTACAAATTGAAAAAAAATCACAATTATTATTATCAGGTTCAGGGCCAATTAAATATAGCCCTCAAAGAAAAATGTTATTTTTCGGTATGGACTCTTAGAGAAATTATTTATTTAGAAGTTCCAATCGACAAAGAGTTTTTCGAAAAATCAATGTTACCAAAGCTTGAAAAGTTTTATTTCAATTGTCTCTTGCCTGAAATAATTGATCCAAGACTTATATTATTGAGGCTCAAAAAATTAAAGATAAAAAATCCTACACCCCTGAACGAGCCCCTGAATGAAAACTATGTTGTTTTAAAAAGTAACTATACGTTTCAATTATAATGTAAGCTAATTATATAAAGTAAAGTTCTTCTATTCTTAGTTGGAAGGTCCAAATTGAAATTTTTGTAGTTCATATCATATGACACACTTTATTATTGGCTTCTCAGACAAATGTATTCGTGATAAAACTCTGCATAAAAAACACTACTTAGTAGTACAGTGTGTCCCCGGATCGACGCATGAATAAGTGAAAAAGACTGAAAATGTTCAGTTAAAATTTCGCCTTCTGGGGTTCAGCCCTGCTTGTAGAGAATCTAATTTTTGCTATGATTTTAGTTTCAAAAATCGAGTATGCCTTGGAAATTTACAAAATGGTTATTTTGCAACACGTTTTTTTAAAGATTGAACCCCAAAAATTTTTTTTTTTTTCCAATTAATTAAAAAATTGAACCTAGCCCCGGAGAGTCGCGTTACAAAGCCCGGCCCCTGTCGTGGGGTCGTTTGAGCGCCACCCGTTCTAGCCAGCTAAACGGAAAAAGCTCGGCAGGTGTTGTACCGAGTGGCTAGATTCGCTCATAAAATTAACCGGTTCTTAATTTCAAACTATCAAAAAAAATAAAAGAGAATAATTATGGCCCTATAATCCACTAACTTAACCTATCAAAAAAACACAATCTAAAAATTTAATGGCCAATATATTTGCTACTAACTTATTCTTTTTTGCAAACAAAGCAACAATCTAACTGGAGAATGAATATGGTTATATTAAGAAAAATGTGGTTGAGTGGACAAAAGAATGTTAAATGACTTAAAGTAACTAATAAAATAAACTGAGTACAATATGAAGATTGTACATACAGAGACCAATTCAGTTGGAAAACCTCAGTTCTATATGCCTTATCACTAAATGCACTAAACTACTTATCAAAGTGATCACTTGGCGCAGACTAAGCTTCTTACAACTAGGTATGCGTGCGCTAATAGCTGCACTGATGGTGATAGTATGCCGCAATGAGCGGACACAATGATTAGATCAAAAAAAAAACTTGAGAAGTTAATAAAAACACCAGATCAGATTAAAATATGGTTAGCTTGATTCATATGATAAAAAGATAAAAGTTCAGAGCAGTTATATCTGCCGACTAATTAATGAAATGAAAAATTAATGAAAAGAATGAAGTTATCCAGCCAGCACTTATCTTTTAAAATGAGAAAACCAATCAAAGCAATTTGATTAACTGGTCCGATAAACCAGTGAATAAATATAAATTTAATTAATTGAAATCAATGAGCTACCTCAATTCAAGGTGGGATTTATATCGATAAAAGTAAACAAAGATTAAACATCCGACACAATGAAACATAAAACGTATACCCAAATCCCGTCGTCGAACTCTGTCGATGGCCTCTAGTGTGGGAACCACTGCCGTTCTCTAACAGAAGTTCTGGCCCAGCACAGCTCTAGAAGCACAAGAAGTTCGGGCCCAGCCGAAGAGGTTCTGGCCCGGCCGAAGAAGTTGGTTCACCAGGTAAACTACTGGCCCAGCAGAAGGAATTGGGTCAGCAGGAGAAATTCTGACCCAGCCGAAGGACCCTGAAATAATCCAGTACGCATTAAAGGAAGCCCCCTTACTTTAATAAAAATCATAGACCCCCCTTACTTTAATAAAAAATCATAGACCCCCTTACTTTAATAAAAATCATAGACCCCCTCCCTCTTTGCATAAATACATCTTCTTTATAAAACAAATTTTCCCAGACAAAAAAACCATGGACTTGCAGTGCAATAAAGCAAATAAAAGAGACATTAAGGTTCAGGTAACTTGAATATAAAAAGATAGGTATGAATCACCCCTAAAAGAATATATAACTTCCCCACATGATCAAAATTAAAGTTGCATTAAAATAAAAATTCGGATCAAGTAAAATGGAGTAGATAAGATAACACATGGGAAAAGCAAATGGCGTTATGTGCACAAAAAAAAAAATAAAAGGTAGATAAGCAATCAATTTCATTAATTTAGGCAAAAATGGTAGCGATATTTACCTCACTCGGACTTGAGGGTTTAGAGGAGAATCGACGGTCTCGGTCTTATGGGACGAACGTGGGAGCCGCTAGAAATAATGGAAACAAAAAAAAATTAGCAACATGGCGGTCAAGTGCTCCATAGGCCACAGAAAAAGGAATCCAGAGAAAATGCTTACCTCGTATAGCTTGTAGAACCCGAATAATCGGTCGTGTCAAAACACAAACAGAAACGCACAGAAATCCCCTATCAAAGGGTTGTATTATACCACAATACGCAACACGTGCCGTTTCTTGCTATACTCGCAAGCGTTCACCAGGCAGATAACTTAGCAAAGAGACCTCTCCAACCTTCCGTCTCCTGTCAATTTGCCCTAAATTAAATACTGACTGCGACACAAGTAGTGATGGGCTGAAAACTCGGCGAGTGACTCGATACAAGGAATAACTCTAAGAAAATAAACGCCCCAATTCTCGCCTATTATGATGATAAACGACGGCGGAAGCCACGAATAGTGAGCCGAAATTACATTCTTCCGGAAAGGCTAGGAAATGCTCCAACAGCAAAAATAAACCTTCAAAAATCTAAATCGAGACTGAAAACGCGCGATACGTAGCCCATCTCTAATATTCCGTGACGAAGGTCACAAAAACTACTAGGTACCAAAATACAGATCAACAAGTCAAACGCAGCGTTTTTGCAGGCTAACTGAATTCTTAGAAATATAATTCGATTCGCTGGCGGTTTACGATAATATAATGCAAATCAAGCCAAGTTAACTTAATAATAAGGTACATACATCGCTTATCAACTAAAATAGCTAATCACAATGGATTCTAAAAGCTAATGCGAATATTTAGCTAATCTATACTTAAAATATAGGTAATTTTACATTGAGAAAAGAGGCAATTTCAAGCGAATTATTAAATCCAGAATTAATAAACCGATGAGTGCAAAATACAGCATAGGCTTTTCCCTAAATGCGGCATATAAATGAAAGTTTAAAATTGGCAAAATCGAACCGTTACAACTCCCCCTCTCCTTCAAAAGGAGGGAAACTTAGAGGAAGTTAACCGACGATAATAAATTAATTGAGGTAGGTAATTTAAAGCACTTATGTGACGTACGGGTGTACTCTACAGCTAACCTATAGCAAATTAAAGTAACTTCAAAGGTATCGCATAAAAAAAAATTGATAAGCCAAAACATTACTGACCACCAGCTAATTTAAATGTCACCAATTTCCAAATTAAATTAGTACATTAAGTTTTTTTTTTGGAAAAAAAACTAATAAGAAAATTAAGTAATTATTATATATAATAACATAACTGGAACAATTTCCAGAAGCCAAAAATAAATTGAACCAACCAGAACTAAGTAATAATAGAATATAAACCTATATTCAACATAACAGGCATACGTCACCCCAAACACTATGCCACGGTCAGCGATGGGATACTCAGGGCGTGCTCAACACAGAGTAGAAAAATGGTGTCGATGTTACCTAACCAGAGTTGCGTAACGCCCAATGCAGTGTGGCGAACCTCGTTCACTGGCCTTGTGTTGAATACTCCCTGAAGATATTCCAACGCGTCCCATGACAAGTGCACAGAGAAAACCGTACCCATTAACCATAAGCAAAAATAGTGAGTTAGTAAGCTTCACCGGGCTAAAAGATACACAATTACACAGATGAAAATTGTGCATCATGCAGTCCTATATGAACAAAAATAAATATAGGGTGTTCCAAATGGTGGCACTGCCCTTTTGTCCTCCAGAATTTAAAACGTCGAGGATGTGGAAACTGAGGAGAAACACAGTAGTGAGCACCCAGCACTGTGTGAATATGCCTATTAATCCATATCACGGGCCATCCTCTCACCCCCCATGAATCCCCGTTCCACACAAAATGTGCCATCAAAGGTTTCGACAAGGGTTCTGGAACCGAAAAGGCACCCAACACCAATTAGCCTTTCTAATAAAAAAAATTAAGAAGAGGACTACATAGTTAAATATCGGTAACTATTTTCCAATCAACAAAATAACCGACAAGTTAAGTAAAATCCAGTAAACCCCCCCTAAAAGATAACAATCCATTCCATTGAACTCCAAATTAAGTAAAGATAGATAAGCAAATAATCCAGAAAGGTAGCAAAATCGACAAAGCAAGGTAATAAGATAACTAATGATAAGGTAAGTTACCTGAAATTATAAGTAACTGATAAGAATAACGGTAAATGCAGAACAGCTTTCTCAAAGCTGCTCTAGCTAACAACAGAAGTAAGTGGCTGAAGGTCTACCTTACTACAGCACTCTGTGGGCTTTTACCACAACAAGTATCTCGGTGCAGAAGAATTCTTTTCCAATTTGATGTCGGCAACCATCAAGTTTCGCGCCAAGCCAGCTACCCACAACAAACCTATCGCCCCAACTGCAGAGCAAAGAGAATCAAGAAAGGTCGGAAAATCGACAAAGCTAAGTAATAAAGGAAGTAGAGAAAATGAAAGACAAGGTAAGTTACTTACAATTACAAGTAACTGAGAAGGACAACAGTGAATGCAGAACAGCTTTCTCAAGGCTGCTCTAGCGAACAACAGTAGTAAGCGACGGAAGGTCAGCGTTACTACAGCACTCTGTGGGCTTTTACCACAACCAGTATCTCTGTGCAGAAGAAATTCTTTACCAATTTGATGTAGGCAACCATCAAGTTTCGCGCCAAGCCAGTTACCTACAACAAATCTATTGCCCCGACTGCAGAGCAAAGAGAATTAAGACAAGTCCAGGTAATATCCCAAATAAATGGTAATGCAACCGTTAAGTCACAAAGTTCTAGACCGAAAAGTGATTAATACTCTGAGCAGTAAATCCAGATACATCTGAAGTAACACAAGTTACATTGCTCAAGTAAAAAAAAACTCGAAGGTAATGGTCTAAGCAGGAAAAGCCGGCATAACTGAAAAACCCGAAGGTTAGTCTACTTAAGCCCAAAAAAAAAATCATAGTTAAAAGAAAGGTAAGCAAATCAACGAAAGAGCAATCATAAAAATCAGGTAAGATAAAGGTAACGAAATAAATTCAAAAATAGATAACCAAAAATCAAAGCAAGTAACTATCAAGGTAAGTAAATCAACTAATAAAGGCAATCATCAAATCAGACAACAAAGTTAAGGTAACGAATTAAATTCAAAGATAGATAATCAATCAAATCAAATAGGTAACAAGGTAAGTAAATCAACTAATAAAAGTAAACACTAAAATCAAACGATAGAATCAAAATCAAGGTAACAAAATAAATTCAAGAGAAATAATAACTAATCAACGCTCATACCCACAGTATAACAGTTTTCAGCTACCCATAAAAAAAACAATATCAGTTACAATAGTCACAATTCGGTATCAAATTCGGGAGGTTGTCATAATCAAGAGAATAGTCAAATTCGGGGAAGTCATAGCCAGGTGTGTCAAATCCGGGATATTCGTCAAATCCGGGAAATGGTCACAATTAGGAAAACAGTCAATTTCGAGAAATTTGTCACAATCGAGTAAGGTCACAATTCAGGGTAATGTCCAAGCAAAATGCATACAGATAAGAATTAATTTTCAAGATAGCTTATAAACTCATAGCAAAAATTCAACAGAACAATGTGGATACAAGAAATTGACAGAAAGAAAAAAAAATTAATATCACAAATAAATCAAGGTAAATACAGAATATTAAGAATAACCATTATTTAAGAAAATTTAAATTCAAGGAATAGAAATACAAATTACTCATTAATTTGGTTTGAATCAGTTAGATGGACCATCAGAACCGGAATCGATGTACACCGGTTTCAAGTCTTGAACATGCCAAATACCCTTGCTATTACCGTGTTCATCCTGGAGTTCGTACGTACACGTACCGGTTTTCTTTTTGATCTTAAATGGACCTAGGAACTCAGGAGCCAATTTTGAGCTAAAATAATTGGCGGCGTTAGAGAGCACTTTATTTTTACGCCATACCTCTTGACCAGAAACAAAATTGACCGGACGTCTTCGAAGATTGTATTGGTGTCGATTTCTTGACTGTGCCGACCCAATTTTCTTATGAATTTTCTCAAAGAGCTGTTTAAAAGTTTCGATTCGTTTTCGAATGTAATTTTGACTGTCCGTCTCGGCCGATGGAATGCCTTCGGTATAATCTTGCCCAAAAAGTTTATGTTCCCGCCCAAAGTTCACTAGATAGGGAGTATAACCAGTAGTTTCGTGACGTGATGTTCGAATAGCACAACCAATAGATGGAAGATTATCTTCCCAAGTTCGATGATCGTTTTGGTTGACATAAGATCGCAACATGCTTTTGACGACTCTATTGACACGTTCAGTATGATCAGCACGAGGATAATAAGATGCAGTATAGAAAATTTTGACCTTATACTTGTCACAAAGAGATTGGAATTCTTTGGATTTCATCTGAGTACCATTATCACAAGTTAGATACTGTGGAGCGCCATAAACCAAGAAAATGCCCTGTTCTATATGTTTGACTAAAGTTTTCGCTGTAGCAGAACGGCAAGGAAAGAGAACGACATATTTACTGAAGTAGTCGGTAACTACCAAGATGTGAGTATTGCCCTGTTTTGAACGAGGTAATGGTCCTACAAAATCTAGACTGATGGACTGCCAAGGTTCCCGAATATCGGGTCGATTACCCATTAAACCTGCTGGTGCTTTTTGCTCCACCTTATTTTGAGCACAAATATGACAAGATCGGACATAC
>MU188270.1:0-25434 GCA_016904865.1 Pissodes strobi
AGTCAAGTTTACTAAGCAGAATTGCATGGTCAAGTCGGTCGAACGCCTTGGAAAAATCTGTAAATATAGAGTCCACCTGACAGCCCTGATCGAAGGCCCCGGCGACAAACTGCGTCAGACAAGTTAGATTAGACGTGGTTGACTTTCCCTTGAGAAACCCGTGCTGATAATTTGACAGTCCCTGTTTAGTCTGAAAATACAAATTATTGTGAAGGAACATTTCGAAACATTTGGAAAAATTATTAATTATACTTATGGGGCGATAGTTTTCAATTCTTTGCTTGTTACCTTTTTTAAACACCGGAGTTATCTTGGATTGTTTCCAAATATCCGGAAATTGGGAATTTTTTAACGATAAATTGAAAATGAGAGTAAGGGGTTTGGCCAAAAGGTATGCACAATCATGCAAAAAAAGGCCGGTATCTTGTCCGGACCCACGGTTCCTTTTGGTTTAAATTTCTTTAAGCAACGCAAAACGTCATTCTCTTCAGCGCCGTGTACTGCAACCATATTAATGCTATTGGGAGTCACATCATTATTCAATTGAGCCGGTGGAATATATGAGGATTGAAAAAATTCAGCAAAAGCATTTGCAATGTCGCGAGGATTCTTAAAAACTGCTTGACCCAAAGACATTTCCTCCGAAAGCTGCTTATTATTTTTCTTGCTATTTATTAATTGCCAAAAATTTAATGGATTAGACACAATGCGATTTTCAACGATTTCACAATATTTTTTAAAGGCATAATCAATATCAAGTTTTATTTGCCTTCGTAGCTCTCTAAACTCTAGCAAATGACTATTATTTTGTATTCGCTTATACTTCTTCCAGAGGCCAAACTTTTTCTTAATGTTTTTTATTATGTTAGAATTAAACCAAGGGGGATAATCTTTTCTGCGTCTTATTGTTTTTGGCACAAAAATATTTAATATTTCGTAAAGTTTGGAATAAAACAAATCACAAGTGGAATTAACATCATTTGCCGTTTTCAAAAAATACCAGTCCACACCAGACATGTGCATGTAAAGACCCTCAAAATCCGCCCTTTTAAAATTATAATACACATTGTTAATTTTCTGTTTATTAAATTTTTTCTCGAGCCCCAAATGACAATACACTGCCAGGGGGGGATGATGATTATCCACAGGCAGTAACACATCCTCAGCTCTTTCAACTTCACATGAAAATGACATAGTGTTACACAATATCAAATCTAATAAGCGATTATTGGCGTTTTTTACCGAATTATATTGTGTAAAATCAAAAAATTGCATAAAATTCAATAAAGACAAAGTTTTATCATTAATACCGTCACCAGAGAATGCATTAAGAAAATCCGGCAGATTAAAGTCGCCCAAAAATAAAATTTTCGAATCATAAAGATTTTCAATTGAACACAGTTCTTCAAAAAACTGATTATACTCAAGGATACTAATATTAGGTGGAATATAAGTTAAAAATATGTAAAATGTGCAGACATTAATCGTAACCTTAACTCCTAGGAAATCAATACATGTGGGAATGTTACCAATTTTCAGAACTGAAACGGTATAATCACTTTTTACTGCTAATAACGCTCCACCACCCCGACGACAGCCCATCTGATCAAAATCTCTGTCCGCGCGAAATACTGCATATCGCGAATCGCACAGTTCAGTGCTAAAAATGTCCGAGTCCAACCAAGTTTCAGTAAAAGCCAGTATGTCGAAATCGGCAGACAAAACTGAGTTAAAAAGATCATTCGTTTTGCTCCTAAGGCCCCTCACGTTCTGATCTGATAGTAAAATGGTATTTTAAATTTGCCCGGCCCGTTATTGAAAGGAGTGTACTGAGCATTGACAGGATGCGCAGGCAGAACATTTTTTATCTCATGAACCGAATTCGAGCGAGTGTGGTGTGTTTCACCTGGAGGAATCATCAGTAACTGCTATTTCCTAGATCCGATTATATCAAATTTGACTTTTTCTAGCGTTTGTTTATATGCAAAGCAATTGACATAATCCCAAACCGGGTGATTATCACTTATATCTAATTTTTGTTTTTGTTTAATATTATAGCAGTTAACACATTTAAAATGTTCTTTTGTCGCCATGCAGGCTTTAACTTCATGATCACCCGAACAGAGAGGACATGATATATTTTTTCTACAGAATTTTGTGGTATGATGAAAGTTGTTACATGTAAATCAGCGCGGAATTGAAAGAGCCTCATAAACAGTACAGTTATCCAAACCCACCACCAGCCTACCAACATCTGTAATTCTCCGAAAAGTCACCGCATCCAACTGCAGGTCAGCCTGATAAATTCGATCATTTTTCTTTGTATGCCATATTTTTACTAATTTGCACTGCGAAGTTGAACTAAATATATGCACATTCTGGGATCTGATACACTGCATGAGTATCTCTTCTTCATATTCCTCGGACAGACCAACAATCCGAACAGTCGGCTGTATGCCTCGAAGTTCTCTTACTTCATAGTTATCCAGTTTTTGTGAAGCTAATTCCCTAAATCTATTGGCGCTAGTCGGACTGGTACTTAGCACGAAACCACCATTGGATACGGGCTTCACTTTATTGAATGCAATGTGTTCAGCTACTGGATTGATGTTCTGTAGAATATCTAACCTGGTAAGCGAGTTTTCTTGGTCCTGGTTTTTCGGCATGATAACAATTTTCGAAATTTCATTGCGTTTAACAGCGTCCGCATAGCCTAATGCCAAATTTTGGGCTGGCGTGAAAGGGGACGTTTCGGAGACTCCGTCTCTCACTGATTTTACAATGTCACCTGTAATATTGCCAATCTTCTCTGAGAATAACCTAAGTAGTTCAGAGTGTTGATTTTCTAACAAGGTCTGCATTTTGTTCCCAAGTTCATCCGCATTAAAGGCATGACAAGTACGGCATCTCCAAGACACTCCCGACACTGACCGCCTCAGGTGGGACGGACATACAGTCAGCGTGATATCGTTTTTTGCACAACCCGCTGCACAATATCATCGCCCTACGGGCGGATGAATCGCAAAAACCACACTTTGACATGATGGTCGAGGGCACTTCACGAACTTTTTTTACCTTACATAATAGCCGAAAAGTTTAGCTACACCACTGTATCAATTTCACGTATTGAAACAAACGAAAAACCACGTTTTACGGCGTTCAAAGAGGAGCATTCGATCACACGTCCGTTTAATGCTTCATTTTAATTTTATGGCAAGATGGGACGAAGCAACTAACTGTCGACTTGCCAGGGAGCTACTAAGCTACCCCTATGAGTGTGCAACAAATGCATACTTGGGTAAGTCAAGCAAGAACCTACGACGACTCATGGCGGGGATTCTGACTACACATTGCCAGCTAAGAAAACATCTCTACATAATGAGACTATATCAAAAACCTCTATGTAAAGGCTCTGAACAGGAGAACGAAACAGTAAAGCATTTGCTCTGCCATTGAGGAGCTGTTTCGGAACTAAGGGACTCCTTTTGGGAGAACGATGGCTTTTCTCAGAACGGTCTCCTTGGGCAACAGTGTCGCCTTTCTTACAATACTAGGCTGGGCGAGGGCCTAGATGGATTGGTTGACCTAGGGAGAACGCATAGGGGGCCTAAGTGCCGCTGCATTTCAAGTCCAACCTCTCACCATTTCTGGATTCCTGGAGCCTTCCAGCAAACCATCCTTCTATGAAAGGTTGGCGCGAAGCTTTTATATTTTCATCCAGCCAAACATTTTTTTTAAGAAGTATATGATGAAGATATAGAGAAATGTAGTAGCTAAGAGAATAGAGTTATAATTTTGATCGCAAGTGCTAATGATACTAGGAATATCATAGAAAAAACACTTAGGCATTGGAATAAGAGATAAATTGAGTAGAGATTTGAGTACCAAGGATCATTAAAAAATTTAGTATATTTTATTTAATAAGACAAAGTTAGCATGTGCCTTGCTTTTTTGAAACACCAATAAAGCAATGGAAAATGGAATAACCTTTGTTAGAACAGTTTTGTAATTTCAAAAAGATTAGCGATATTTCCATTTAAAGAGTTATATGGATTACTCTACGTAGATCATACACAATATTCCCATTATGATAAAAAAGGACACAAATTTCGCTAGTATAATTTGCTGTTAATTTACTTTTAATTTGTTATGGTGACTGTTGATGACATCTCGACTTTGGCGAACGAATCAGAAATTTTCCATAATAATTGTTTATGTAATAATACACAACAACTGTACGAGTGCATGCATTCATGTATTATAATTTACGATACCATACATGTATTTATCGGAGTTAATTTGATTACGCTTGATTATGTAAAAGCGATATTATATATATCTCAAGATCTGACCTAGGCCTTCAAGAAAAACGTGTTACCTATTTATATAAATAGCCCATGGCTTAAAATAACTTTCTGTCTAATGCACGATGTAACTATATATATTAAGGAAAAATACAAAAACGATCAGAGGGCAGTTTGGGTTAGAATATCTGCTTTTTTTAATTCGGTAATGCAAACTCGGAGTTTGCAAATAAAATAGCCAAAGCGAAATTCCGAGTTTATTTTACAGCATATCGAGCTTGTCTTGTAAAATAGCTTCAGCTTAATTAACCAAATTAACATCTCTTAGAATTCATTTTCATTTTAGTAGTAGATTTGTTATGTTTTTTTTTTATAATTTCTCTATTCAATAGATTACAATGTACTTGGATGCTCTGAGTGCGTTCAAGCATTACATAGAGAAGTTGTAGATGATCCAGAATTACAGAATAAAGGTATAATTTATCAAGTAAGAAAATATAAAAAAGTGAAAGTTTGACAGTAATGAATAAAACAGAAAAATGTGGTATTGTTGTAAATGCGTAAATGTAAATGTATTACCCCAGCAGGACACCATATTTCCATATTTCTTGATCGAATAGTGTGAAAGAAAAAAATACCAGTATAATCAGTTGCCGCACCTTAAAAAAATAATAATATCTGATTCTAATCGAGTAAGAATATATTAAAAAGAGAAGGGTAATAAACAGAAGAAATATTTATCAAATTAGATATTAAGATCACATTGGCGCATTTATACAGATAAATAAAACAAAAATGGGGAAAACTGACAATAAATATAAAAAAATATTTTTGAACTATTGATGCAGAAAATCAAGGAAGAAGTTGGAACGAGCTGTACACATTGCCCGTATAGACCTGGCTACTTAGAGCCGTTAAACCGAATATATAAAAAATATAACTGGATTCATAATCTAAAAACCTAGAGCGATTTTCGTATTAATTAAAAATTGTTTTTACATTGAAGGGTGAATACAAAACTGCAAAGAATCATAAATTAAGGACCATTAATATCGTTAAGAAAATTCTTGGCTTTTATTCAAGCCCTGCCCATTGCATACAATCTCTTAGTTTATTTCTTATTTTTATTTTATGACATATTATGAAAATGTGTCAACATCAGTTTTATTTTTACTTTTTTTTTAACGTTATGTCATTTGTCATTGCAAACGTCTTATTATATCCATTCAACTTATTGAATTTAAATTTTAATCTAATTTTGCCTACCCTGAAATTTTATTTTATTTTGATCTTATTTGTATATTTTGTTATTTGTCATAAACGTTTTACTATAAATGGGTTAATGCAAATTTTATTTTATTCTTATTTTATTTAAATATTATCCTATTTTCCCATATAAACAGATGATTGCAAAAACTTCCATTCAATTCAATTTGATATTTTTGGAAGATTATGCACTTTGTCTGTACAGGGTGGCTCGAATTCGAGTCTATTATGGGGATGTCGAAAACCGTAAGAAATGCAGTGTCAGTCAAATTAGTGCAAAATTGCGCATTTAGGTGACGAACAATATGCCGTTTAGAAAGTTTTAAAGTTTTTCGGAGATATACGGAAAAAACCAAAATTAAAAAAAATCGTTTTATATTTTCCTGAGCTTATTTAAAAACGGATTTTAAATTAAATTGCATTTTTGCATTGCCATTTTTTCCGCTCTATCCAATGGTGGTATCCAATTTGGAATCCGACGTTTCGTCTTCAAAGGGTCATCATTTCTTTTTTAAATACGAACTTAATTTTTTTATATCGTTTTTCAGATGATATTGGCGTTATTAATATGAATGTTTTTATTTTTTTATACTTTTTAAATTTTTTATTATTTTTATGAAATTACTTATTTTGCTTTGGCGTAATTTTAAATAGTTTAAATTCTTTAGAAATTTTTATATTCTATAAAAATATTTTATTTTGTTTTCTCTTAAAAATTGTAGCCTTTATTTTCAACAAAAATAAAAAATTGTAATATTAAATTGAGGTAACCCTCCTATTTAAAATATTATTTCATTAGAACTTATACATTCGGATTTGGGGCACCCGATATATGAAGAGATAGAAAAAGAGACAAACAAGTCATTAATTGAAGTCGGGTTTTGCGAGGGTTTTTTGGAAGAGATCCGAAAGTGTATCGCTCGAGAACAGGGACAGAAAAGCTAAAACCTGCGCAATGAACAGTCTATTTCGTGAATGGTTTTTGCTTTTGTGCTGTAACATGTTATTGCAGGTCAGTAAAATTTATAATATTATTATTAACATAATTTGTGCAAGTATTTCTTTTATTCTCATGGATAATTCATATTTGATGGCATAACCTGTATACATATTTAATGAAATCGTTTTATGCTGTAAACAACACTGCTTTAAATGACAACAGAAAATGTATTATTTGTTGTCTTTTTGTGCTAGAATTTTAATTTTAGTATTACTGAGAGTGTACGCCAGGGCCTTGATGAATCTATACAAACCATTTCTACCCTGACGGAACAATATCCTACTAATAAAATGTAATGATCATTCTAGAGATATTGGCCCAAATTGCAACTAAATAGCTGGGTAGCCTCCGTATTCTAGGACCTCAGTACCCGCCAGCGGCGTCTGGCTAACTAACAACAACCCCTTCAGTTTTAAATGTATTGTAACAAGTGCGGAACTACGAATTGTAGTACGGGAGACAGTAATTTAATTTTTATTATACTATAAAGATTACACAGCATAATTCGGTTTAGAAATTTAGATTGAGGGTTTCTCTGCCATATTCTTTCCCCTCGCGAATTCCAGGCTTTGCGAACCACTCGCACCCATCCCTGAAGCACTACCTTCATCCACTTTATCCTAAACGGCCCTACTCCACTTGTGACACTTCTCTGGAAAGCTTATCAAAAATATTTTTCATCGACATAAAAATTAATGAGATTTAAGTACGAAATTTCGCAGAATTTTGAGAAAATATTTTATAACTGGCTTTTGCACGAAAAATAGAAAATAGTCGTAAATGATAAAAAAAGGAACTCGAACGTAAATTAAGACAGTATCGTGGTGATAAAATCTATTATCTAGCGCAAACACTGGTTTTTTGCTTTTTTGTGATATCTTCAATAAAATTTGCATCTTCTAAATAATTTATTCAATTTAATGTAATTGCTATTACCATCACTTTTTTGTCTCTATATTTTTATCAAATTTATTTTAATTCGATTCTATGGAAGAATAAGTAGAAACCATTTTACTTTATGGTGCTCAGAATATGTGCTATTTGAGAACTGTCAATACGTTTTGAAAGGCATTCTGACAAAAACGTCAGTCACACCTACATAAGAGATTTAGTTCCATAATTCCAAGAAACTGGATTCCTTGGTAATAAAGAAAGACACCAACACCAACCTAGAGTTCTGGATAAAAATATTCATATTGAGATTATTGACCAAGTGACTATAAACGCAAAGGTCTCAATGCGTTATTTAGCAGCAGATAGCGCAGTTGTTACGAAAGTAATAAAAATGCATTATATGGTATGGTATGGTATGGTAGAGGGGTCGCTCGGCAAGATTTGCCCTTCAACTAACACGACGACCACAATAATTAGTCTTTTGTATATATCCTTCTATGTTACAGAAAAATTTCCATCTCTTTCGAGAACCTCAGAATATTTCGAGGGTTGAGCTTTTGTAGACCTCCAGCTGCCACAAGGACATTTTCGAGATGCCTTAACCTTTGGCGAGTCAGTGCCTCAAATTCGCAGAGCAGGTGCCTTGACGTTAAAGCCATAGTTTGGCAGAACCTGCATTGTTCGGCAGTAGTTTTCTTGAGGTGGTACCTCCAGAGGCCATGTCTAGTGAGAAGGTCTACGACCAGTTATATCTCATTTTTTTTTTGTAGCTGGTTAGCTTTTTTGTGCAGTTAGACGAGTGAGAGATGAGTCTTTCGGCGTGTGTCTGCCCAGGTGCCCAATGCGTCTCTTTCCCCTTTTTGAAAATGAATACATTTCACACTAACAAAATGAAAATTTTGCATGAACTTGGCGACGATGATCCGATTAGTAAAAAATCAGTTTTGTGAAGCCATGATGGAAATAATTATGGCAACACTCGAATATATAAAAAATATTTGCTTCGGTGATAAGTCTTCCTTTTTTCTTAAATGGTTATGTGCATAAACAAGAACTGTCGCTACTGGACTGTTATTATTCCACATCTATTTACAAAACCCAGTATCCTCAAAAATAATATTTGGGGGAAATACTGGGAGGCAATATCATAGGTGCCTTTTCATTGCAGGAAATTTAACCGGCCAAGTTTATGCTGAAATAAAGATCCAGTCTATAAAGCTCTCGATTGTTCATAAAGTTGAAAACCAAAGATGCTTTTTTTATGGTAGTGGCTGACACACTAAAGGGAGATCCTATGGTACTCGACGAGCGGTGTGTGCGAAGATGTTGATTGACACAATTCTTGAATTGTTGTAGGTTGTAATTAGGGGAAACAGATGTCCTGGGAGTGAGTTCCACAGTGATGCAATGCGCCAGTCATAGAAAGCGATGTCCTAGATGTTTTCAGTTATACGACGAACTGGTGTGCTCTTGCCGTCTGTCGTGACTGTCTGACAGGCGTTGCCAGGGGCGTAATGAGGCGGGCCAAATCCTGGGAACATCTACCGTGAAAGTATCTGTAAAACAGGGACATCTCGGCCACATATCTGCGGTGTTCCAGACTATCCAGATTCCGGGTCAACTCCGCGTCGCCGACAAGACACACAGCTCTCTTCTGAATGGAATCCAGCAGCTTTAGGGTGTGCTTTGGTGCGGCACCTTAGATGTGTGAGTAATAGTCTAAGCACGGTCTTAAATTGCGCTTTGTAAAGCAAGACCATCTAAATTTGAACAAAGATCTTCTACACTTCTAGCAATATGGTGTGAACCTCTTGCACTATGCTGCTGTGGCTAAAGAGTGTTTGGACCAAAATTATCCATTGGCAGAAGAGATTCAATTGAGTGGCCGCCAAAATCACCTAACCTTACCCTTATGAACCATTTTTTATATGGCTACAATAAATCACTACCTATATTACAAAAACCAGCCGGATTCTCTGGAAGAATTGCGTTAGAGGATAATCGATGGTGGCCGAAGCATTCAAAAAGATATTATTCAGAAAGTTAGGGAGGAATTCGAAGGCTGACTCTATTTGTGTTTGAATTAAGATTGAAATAATTTTGAGCATTTAATAAACAAATACTTATCTGCGTTATTGGAAAAAAAACAGAGTTTTAGTACCACAACATTGTTTTAATTTAGGCTTGGGATCATTTTTCATAATTTACGTTTGTTTTCTAATTTTTCCTGTCAAATTCTGCAAAAACAAATTTTAAAATATTTTCTAAAAATTATTATTAATCAATTAGTCATTAATTTTGGTATCGTTTAAAAGCACTTATGATAAGCTTTCCAGAGATGTTACAAGTGTGGCAGTGCCATTTCAAATTTTAAAGTGGACGAGAGCCTGCAAAATGCATTATTTTGATTCCCCTTGCGTTTTTGTAGAAATGGCATTTTTTTTTGTTTTTTTTTATATCATCTTTAGTGTAGAAAATATAGCCATGGCAGGTTTTAAAATTGTCACCATGTATAAGTTTACAGGGTTATTTCCTGCATTTTTAATTTAAATTAAATTTTATCTTTATTATTATACAAGACCATCTAACTTTGCTGCACGTCTAGCAAGATACTGCATCCTCTTGCACTATGCTGCTGTGGCAAGAGAGTGGTAGAACCAAAATTATGCAAACTAGTGGAATGGCAGAAGATATACAATTGAGTGGCCGCCAAGACCACCTGACTTTACCCTTATGAACTTCTTTTTATAAGGTTACAATAAATCACTAGTTTGTAAAAACCAGCCTGCTTCTCTAGAAGAATTGCGTCAAAAGATAAATGTTATCTGTCAAAGTATTCCAAGAGATATTTTTCAGAAAGTTAGGGAGGAATTTGAAAATCGACTTTACTTTTGTTTAGAACAAAATGGAAATCATATTTAGCCCTTAATAAAATAGTAAAAAAAAGAGCAAAAAACAAGTGTCATCGTTATTGGAATAAATAAAATTGCGAGTTTTAGTACTACAATAGTGCTTTAATTTAGGCTTGGAACCATTTAGTACTTCATACTTAAACCTCATTAATTTTGGAGTATTTTCGATAATCTTTCCTGAGAGGTGTCACAAGTGGGATAGTGCCATTTAAGAGGGCTATTTCCAGCATTTTAAAATTAAATTAAATTTTTTCTTTATTATTATATCTCGTTGTTTTGAAATTAATTTTCATTATACATTAGCGATAAACAATGATAACTTGTCGAAAGCAATCTGGTAACTATATCCACATCCCTAGATCATTATATATGATCTAGGTCTACATCAGACTTTATCAATCATTACATGTTTCAAAAAAAAAAGAAGTAATAAAATAATAAAAATAAAATATAATTTCATATATATAATTTGAAAATGGCTGTAAAGGATCCTATAAACCCCACTAAATAGTTTAAACATAACGATTGATGCTTTAATAGTTTCTCCTAACTCGATTTTCTGTTTGAGGAAGAATGCTAAAAGATTATAAATTTAATGTTTTAAAGTTAATAAAAACGAACACATTTATTGATGATAAGGGTTGATTGAATAAATAGTCAAAATAAATGCAAACAAAATGGTTTTTAATAATTTAAGGTATTTCGCCAGTGCAAAATATGTCCTAAAGTTCATTTTATGTCGGTAAACCTAATAATGGCAGATATACATCTTTAGATATAGCAGTTGACACAGTTGTGTAGGTACTTTCCAATGTAATAACCAAAAGGATCGTAATAACGTCATCCCATAGTTTTTTTACAGTATGAATTGCATAATATTTATTTCTAATTAGCCAAATTCGTTACGGATTATGTTAAAAACCTTCAGTGCAATATTTTATGCATATCACAAACATTTAACCGCATAGTAAATTTTTAACGATTATAACATGGAATGACCTTGTAAAGAAACGATATTAAGGCGGAAATAGATAGAAACTGGCCTCTTAGGTAAGCATAAAATGGCATTAAAAAATGTAAATAAAAACATTTATTATTTAACGTCGAAACTAAAGTCCATACTTACTGGCAAGTACCGTTACGAATTGGCGTCTATCCACTAACATAAATACAACTAACTGATTATGGTGAGCAAACACTAGCTCGATGACTACTATTATGTAAATATGTGCGTAAACTAAGTCTGTTCTGTTGTATGTCCACCAAGAGGATTAAAAAATTACGGCCAATCACTAGCAACCAAGCGGTTACTTGCGCAGTCCCACGCGAATCCGTTTAATACCTAATTCTACCCACGTGTCGCCCTGATGTGGAAGTAATTAGTTCGTTCACTAAGACCCTATAATGAGAAGCATAACTAAAAACTGATCTTTACCTATTAGCAGCAACAATAATCGCTAGATCAATTATTTGAAGAAACTAGTTTAAGCAAGTCGCAATATGCAGCTGATTCAATTATTAAATATTTTGCTGTTACGAAAACAACGTCTGAGCTCTTTAGGGACTTAGCATTTATTTTTTTTTCATCTGAAACGAATGCTTAAGGAATAATGAAAACAGTGAACTGGCGAATATCAAGAAATATGAATCTTTTTTTCATTGGTACTATACTCCTTAGTAAAGAGAGCTTATTGTAAATTATTAAAAAAGAAAAATTAGATTACAAACGTTTTTGATGGGTTATGTATGCCTATAATAAGAAATTAGCTTTTAAAAACGCATAATTTGCAAGCATCAGCGATTTGTCTTATTTTATTGTTTTAAATTAGTTTTAAATATTTTGTTTCTGTTATGTACCTACCTGCTTTTAACGTTTGTAATTGGGTCTGTGTGGAAGACCTCTAATTCTGTCTGTTTGTGATTGATTTTAACTATATTTTTAACTCTTAATTTATTTTTAACCAATTTTTTGTTTTATTGACATGTTAAATTTTACTACTGTATTATAACCTTTAGTGTGTGACTATTTTAAGTATTTAGCAAACTGATGACCTTTTTTTCAAGCTTTGTCAATGAATTCCTTGAAATTTATGATAATAAAGCCTTATTTGATTTGATTTGATTTGAAAGGATAATGCAAAAATTTAAATTTTATACAGTGAATGTAAAGATATATTCATATTCAAGGGTATTTTCAATAGTTTAGGGTCAGACCAAATAAGGTCAGAACTTCAAAAACTTAAATTGGCTTCATGCAGCTGAAGACTGACAATATGTTTCCTCTGTTCATTGGATATATTTATTACGCCCTAGGCCTAGTAAAGGAGAAGTTATTGCATCTAAAACATATTTATTAATATTGAGATCCCAAGATTTTTGAAAAATTGCCAAAGCTAAAAATTGCTTTTTTGAAAAACAACAGAGGCTGCGGGAAGAACTGGTGGTGAAGACCCAGGAGGTGCAGCTACTGTCTATGAGGCATGTCGATGGCAATTCAAATTCTATATCTCCATCTCTATCTAAGTCCAGGGAGAAGGACAAGCCGGTGCCCCCTGGTTGCCCTCTTGACTCTCAAAAGCTGCGCATTGGCAGAGGCAGGTTCTTGATTCTGGCTGATGAATATGGCAAGCACCTTAATTTTGCTCTTAGTAAGTGCCAATTTCTTTAAAAATTTAGAGTAAAGTCATATGCTGCTGGTGGGTTCAAATGATTTTTTAAGTAATAGGTTTCGTAGAATTATGGCTATTTGGAGTAAGCTGAAATCATGTTTAAATATAAATTTTATTTTTTTAACACGTCCACTAGGTATAAGTAATCAGTTATCAAATAAGTATATATTATGTTAGTAATTTAGTGGTCCTTTGTTGTTTTTATAATTATTAGTGAATAGTTTGTATTTTTATAACTCGTTTGCCATTTAAATATTGTGTACTTAATTTTTTAAACATTTTATTCTTAGACTAGACAACTAATTATTTTTTGTAAAATTGGAATATTCCCGTTGATAAATAAAATAAAAAAATAAATAAATAAAAGTATGACATGGTTTATAGATTTAATTATCATGGAGCAACATGAGTTTCACATATAAATATAACAAACCGCAGGGGTTGCAAGATGAGTAAATATTATTGCTGAGCTGGTTGTTGGATGTGTGACTCAGAGTTGTCAATGTAGTAGACTCATAAAACTATACTACAGTAGATTTTTTATATCGTTAGGGTAGTCAGGAACGGACTTGCCCCACACTCGTCGCCGTCGGGCGAAAATTTGTACAGCTGTCATTTTACAGAGCTCAGAACTGGTTAATCTATGCTTTGGTCATTACTTTTTAAAAACTCTACCACGTTATTGAAATAATAAATTAGAATACTACAATAAAACACCACATAACGTGTTATTGACAACTAAAGATATTGAAACCAATAGACCGCATTGATGGTGTCATTAGTGGGAACGTGATGTTACAACTTGGAGGGAGAGTCTAGCGGGAACTCTACAATGGAGGTTGAGAAAGTGACATCTCATAACTTATCAGTAATTTTCAATTATAGCGTTAAAACCAAATATTGCAGAAGTAACTTTGCACATGGTGGCTCAATTATCTTTGTGATGAGCTCAGCTTTAAATGTTCTGTAATATATTCCGTAGGACTTAATCTGTTTATTCTACTCCCAACTCATGTGATATCCTTCTCTTAAGACTGATATTACTCTTAATTGCTTTACCTCCTCGTTCAAGTGTTATTATATCGGGGGACATTAATATTAATTATGTAGAAACAAACCAGGGGTTAGTTACGTCACTTAGACATTTGCTATGTTCTCATGGTTTGGAAATGCATGTTGATAACTTTGGTAGAGTGACACGAAACTCAGGCTCTATTTTGGACTATGTATGTTCTAGCAAGCGTCTAGGGATAGGACTAAATTTTCGATGCGAAACCGTGCATACGCAATTGCGAAACAAGAATAATAGGTATTATTATGGCGTTGTATGGCCCTCCGCTAGCTTCGCTCTCTACGCATAATATTTTTATATGTTTGTTTATTTATTATACAAGGTGAAACAAATTCGCTTCTCACCAATAGGATCTCGAAATCGGAAACCATAAGAGATACGAAGCCTGTTAAATGGGGGTAAACTTGCGCAATTTAGGGGTCATTAATATGCCGTTGAAAAATTTAGAAAATTCCTACTACTTCCGGAGATATCCGTAAAAAAACGAAAAACAGCTATTTTATTTTGAATTTTTCCTGACTTTATTTGAAGAGACAATATAACATAAATTTAACATTATTAGTGCTACTTTTTCTCCTTTATAAGATGGTAGTATCAAATTTTAAATCTGACATTTCGTATCCGGAACCCCATCATCAACTCTATTTTTTGAAGTACGGACCTAGATTTTTTATTTAATTTTTTAGAAGCCTTTGGTCTCCTAAACCCAACGATGTATCTCACATATCAATAAATGAACAAACCTAGATTTTTTCCATAAGAGATAATGTGTTAAACAGAGATGGGGCGATCTTTTTTGACCCGATTTCACTTATGAGAATATTTGTTACCGCTATTGGACAAGTGTGATACATCATTGGTTTTTGGAGACCAAAGGCTTCTAAAAAAATTAAATAAAAAATCCAGGTCCGTATTTAAAAAAATGGAGTTGATGATGGGGGCCCGGACACGAAACTTCGGATTTAAATTTTGATAATGCCATCTTATAAAGGAGAAAAAGTGACAATAATAATGTTAAATATTATCTCTTTAAATAAAGGCAGGAAAAAATAAAAATAAAATAGCTGATTTTCGGTTTATTACGGATAGTCGGAATTTTCTAAATTTCTCAAGGCCTTATCAATGAGCCTCAAATTGCGCAAACTTTGCCCCCATTTAACAGACTTCGTATCTCTTATGGTATCCGAGATCCTAATGATGAGAAGCGAATTTGTTTCACTCTGTATATGTAAATTTTCGCCATGTAGGTATGTCTTCCCACCCCCTTTGTCGAGTCCCCAAAACAATTGAAAGTCGATTTTGATTCAATAATAACTTTTTGAAGTAAAAAGCTTATTCTGAGCAGGAAATGAAACTGAGTCGTCATGTAGGTAATGCGCCCGCTTGGCTATGTTCACGTTAATCATTTTTTTTGGTATTTGGCACGTTTTTAGGAAATACTTGGGGCCAGTTGAAGGCCAGTTGTTTCCGAATTATTGCGTCGCACGTACATTTTATCAAATTTTTGCTTACTGTCCAAAAAATTTATTAATTTGATGACATTTTCTAAACCTGCTTCTTTTGACGGTCTTTCGAACCCCACTGATATTGGCAAAAATCGGGAAATAACTGGCATTTTTTTAGGCGTGTATATTTTTGAAAAAGCTGTTACTTTGGATAGAAATAATAATGTGTTTTATACAGGGTGAGCTCGCTGAATTTAAACTTCGTGATTGCGAGTTTTGACAGGACACGTCACCGTAAGATTTCATTGCTCAACGAAACAATTAGGACCAATTAAACGTTCGCTCATTTAAGAGGCTGATTACGAATACAATATACAAAAAAAATCGCATGAATCCGATTGAAAATCAAGAATGATTAATGATTCTTGAAGTGAAAACGATGTCTATCTGAATAGAATCGTTAGTCTAGCAGGAATCGATGCCCAGCGCCTCCAAGATTGAAGAAAAACTGCTTGAATAGGCTGGTGAATGTGTTACGAAATGTGTGACACGATGCGAGGCGATCGAAGGTAGAGAGGAAGATAGAGCGTTTGCAAAGATATGCAGAAAGAGAGAGTTACACGGTGCCACGGCGAGGCGAATTTTGCTTCCGATCAGTCCACAACTCAAGCCAAGCATGCGAATACCATATTTTATCTTCATCTATTCCACGTGATCTGTGCCGAACTCGCCTATCTTTCTCTGACAAAAATCGATCGATCGTATCAGCGAATTTGCATAAAATAAAAACATTTTTTTATTATGTAATGTGGTAAAATATGGAGACATCGAGTTGCACGTCGTATACAAAGGATCAGGAATAAACTTTCGCAATGTCCCAGTGGCTCCAGGTATTTCTGGTCGGTAGCAAAGGCAGTAAGTATTAACTTTATAAAAACTTCTCTCCCACCTTTGACAAACGAACGCGGCATCACGGTGACTACAGCCAAGGAAGAAGCAAACATGCTTGCCAATCTATCTTAAACATCCCCCCAGACAAGGCTCTCCCCACTATATCGAACATCAACATTACCATGGTCGAAGTTAAATTTCATCATCATGATACTTTCAAAATCCTTAAAGAACTAGATACGCAAAAGGCATAAGAACCGGATGGCATATCTACCATCGTGTTAAAGAACTGCGCCAACGAACTAACACCCATTTTTTCCAGATTTTTTCCTCTGCCTTAACAAAAAGGGATTTACCCATCTTCTTGGAAAGGCTCTCGAGTGCAACCTGTTCCAAAAAAGGCAAGAAAACCACGCCCTCAAACTATCCCCCAATTGCCTGCTTGCTTCCAATAATCTCCAAAGTCATGGAACGTGTAGTCAATCAGCAACTACTCAAGTACCTTGAGGCCAACAGATTAATTAGCGACAACCATTACGGCTTTCGCAAGGGTAGGTCGACAGGACCTATGTCACTCATACACGGAGTAGGACCATTGAGAACTAGGGAGAATCTCGAGCGATTGCGTTGGATATTTCAGAGGCATTCGACAGTCTGGTATGACGTCGACGGTATGTCGTTCTTCTGACTTTCAGCCTCTCTCTGCAGCTGGCTTGCCCGTTTCCTCAAGAACCAATCTCTGTACGTTGCAGCTGGTAGACACATTCACTATTAACGCGGGCGTGTGTCAGGGCGCAATACTTTCATCAACTCTGTTCCTCATCTATGTTAATAACCTGCTGACCGAAACCCATAATCCTATTTACAGTGTTGCAGATGACAGTACCCTTATCTCCCAATTTATATTAGAAAATTCTTTACTAGCGACTAAGACTTATAACCGCAGGCAGGAGCAGATTACAACAATTAATCAAGATCTGGAGATAATTCGAACATGGGGCGACAGGAATTTGGTACAGTTCAATGCAGCAAAAACCCAAGCAATCACGTTTACCAAGAACCCTGACATTGGTGCGCTATTTCGCAACAAAAATCTGTATACACCGAAGCAGCTACTTTTGCTCTACGAAGCGCAAGTGAGACCATGCTTAGAATATTGCTCACACATCTAGGGTGCCCCACCAAAGCACACCTTATAGCTGCTGGGTTCCATTTAGAACAGAGCTTTGCGTCTCGTCGTCTACCCGAAATTGATCCCGGATCTGAATAATCAACACCGCATATGGCCGAGATATTCCTGTTTAGCAGACATACGGCAAAAGCTCACCCGTTCATTGTATAACTGGAACCACCTAGAACATCACTTTGCAAGGACTGCTTTGTCTCGCGCACTGCCCTGGCGCTGTGGAACTCACACCTAGGACATCTGTTTCCACCAAATTACAGCTGTTCAAAAGCCGTGTCGAGTGCCAAAGAATCTCCCTTTAGTGTGTGTGTGTGTGTGTCATTGCCAAAAAAATTAATACAATTTGCAGATGAATTTTCACTTCTGGTGCTCATTTTTTAGTATTTTAAAATCAGTCTTGCCTAATCAATAATAATCATAGAAAATCATAAATTTAAAGTAGGTAAATTAAAACTACCCATGCTGAGAATATTGTTCTAAATGGTCCATTGTGATCTAAAAGATACTTGTATTCGGAAATAGTTATTTCGTACTAGGGGCTAATTTGCAATAATTTAAAATTATAGCCGATTCATTTTTAAATCAGTTTCACGAGCTAGAATTGATCAACGCCTCTCATTACCAAATTTTTGAAAAATAGTTAATTAGCGAAATTGAGTCAATCAAAATCTTACTGCTCTCCTAACAATATTAATGGTCATGGTAAGGGAACTAAAATTGTTTCTGATTAAATCATCATCATGAATTTGGACTTTGTAATTCTCTTGGACTGCTTTCTGGAAACTCATGAAACAGCTTAAATCTCGATTTAAAGCTCTGAAAATTTTGATTTAATAAATAGCAGCCTCAATCAAAGTTCCCCATTTTAGTTAGTAATGTTTCTGATAGAAGTGGAATATTTCGTCACCTTTCTGTAAAATAATGTACTCTTAAAGCACTCTTCACAAATTCCTTTAATTTTTTAGGAAAGTAAATTGTAATCTAATATTGTTTTGTAAGAAACTATTTTTATAACATTAAGTTTAAGAAAATTAAATTAAGCAAAATCACAGAAATGAAAAACATAAATCATTTAAAAACATACATCAAATCTTTCTGGTTGCTGTATAAAAATTAAAATTTAAGCAGAAAAGCCTAAGACCCTGACTCAAATTACTGATTGAAAATCAATTTTATATAAATAGTTACAAGAGGGACACAGAAAAAAAAATTAATTAAGTAACCTCTCGAGTAACCCTAAAAATTCTCTTTATATCTGTATATGTTTGGTTTTGTTTTTATGTTTTGTTTTATAAAAAGAACTATGCTTTTATATTTTACAATTTTTTTTTAAATATATTTTTCAGCCCATTAATATAAAATTATCATTTTAAGCATCGTCTAGAAAACTTGAATATATAATGTTGAATGGACATTATATGGGATTGAAAACTTGGAATGACTCTGCTACTAAGTGTGGTTGCCAACAGAAAATGTAGCGTTTACAGATTCGGGTTCTTAAAATACCAGAGACCATTAAAATGCATTAAAAAATTTGCTTTCAATAGGAAAAACATGACAAGGATTAAACTTCCAAATAAACCCTAGCGTCTAACAGAACCGGGCACAAAACAAAAAATTAACAATCGCACCAAGGTAAAAATAAGCAACTAAAGCTAGATAAAACAAAGAGTAGGAATAAAATGAGTCATAAAGAGAAAAACAAATAGACCTAAATGTAAAGAAATAAATTTAAAATGCAACAAATTTATAACGAAAAAAAAAAATATCTTGAACTCTAAATATCAGTCGTCAAATAAATATATTTATTTTTAATTGAGTACGAAGGTATTTAAATTAGAACTGGGCACCTAGTTGTAGTTATCAGCTTTTGGTCCTCCCAAGTATAGGCGTGTTGTAATCTTTATTATATTTATGCGATTAAAAAAAATTCGTTTGCAGGCTCGTTCCGGGCTCTCAAAATGTGAAAAACTATCAAAATTCATTTAAATTTTTTTTAATAGGTAAAACGTAACCAGGATTAAACTTTCACGTGACAAGTAGAGTAGAACTGGACACTAAAGACGAAATAACAAATGTATTAATATAGAAAATAAATAAGAAAAAGAAAAACTGTTAGATCTAATATAAATTATAGCACAACAAATTTATAGGCTAACACGTTGACACGAAACGATAAAAAAAAGCAGCAAATCATTATTATTTTTATGCGTGTTGTTATCGTTATTATTTTTAAGCGATTAAAGAAAACTAAAATACAGGATACTATTAAAATTTATGTAAAAAAAATATTTTTAATAGGTAAAATATAACAAGGATTTAACTTCCAAACACCACGTAGAATAGAACTGAATACAGGACAAAAACAAATTAACAAACGTATTGAAAAAAAAATAAACAAGAAAAGCTGCTTAAAGCAAATATTAGGAGTAAAATGTTTTATAAAAAAGAAACTAATTGACAACAAATACAACAAATTTATAAATTAACACGTCGAGGCAGAACAAAAAAAAATCATATAAAGGAAAAAATAAACTATCTTGAACTCTAAATATCAGTGGTCAAAAAATAACATTTATTTTTGATTGAATAGGAAAGTACCTAAATTAGGACTGAACAATTAGTTATAGGTATCAACTTTTAGTTCTCCCAGGCATATTTATGCGTGTTGTTATCTTTATTATGTTCATGCAACTAAATATAAAAAAAAAATACGTTTGCGGGCTCGTTTCGAGGTCTCAAAAGGCGAGAAACTATTAAAATTGATTAAAAAAGAAAATTAATAGGTAAACCAGGATTAAAACTTCAGATGATACGTAGTGTAGACCTGGGCACAAACAAAAAATGCGAAACGTATAAAAATAAACAAGAAGCTACATAAAACAAAGAGTAGGAATAAAATATTTTATAAAAAGAATAAGAAATACTAATATTTCCAAATATAAATAAATAAATTTAAAACATATCAAATTTATAGACTAACACGTTGGCACGAAACAAAAAAAAAACTATAAAGGAGAAAAAGGAAAATATCTTGAACTCTAAATATCAGTAATATTTAAACTAGGCCTTCGCAACTCATAATAATAGCTTTTGGGTACCCCCAGCCTATTTAAACGTATTTTTATCATCGTTATTATTTTTATGCGATTGGAAAAAAATGCTTTCGCGGGCTCGGGATTTAAAAATGTGGAGCATCATTAGAGTTCATTAAAAAAAATGTTTTTTTAATAGATAAACAATAACAAGGATTTAACTTACAAAGAGGAGCACGTAGAGTAGAACTGGGCACATAACAAAAAAATTAAAATAATAAACTCAAAAAGACTAAGTACATAAAACAAATTAATAAAATGTTTCTTTAAAAAAACCAATATACCTAAATGCAAATAAGCAAATTTATAATATAATAAATGTATCGACAAATAAGTTAATGCAAAACGAAAAAAGTCATGAAAAAGGAAAAGAAATATTTTGAACTTTAAATATCATTAATCAAAAAAGAATATTTATTTTTAAATGAGTAGCAAGGTGTTTAAATTGAGACCGTGCAAGTAACAACTTGTTATTCTTCAAATGGGACGTTAGACAAAGCATGCGGGACGGTTATGAACTTTACTATTAACATTAATCTTTTAACTTCTTATAGTTATAATATAGGTATATACAATATACATTAGTTATTGTGTTTCACGTAAACATTCTTTATATTGCTTAATTCGCTAGACCAAACAACCAAGAATTACCAAAATAACAAAATCACAAGCAAAGTGCATAAAGCATTTGTGATGTGAAAACTCCCTCTTAGTTTGCCGCAATGCGCTTTAGTAATAATATAAAAGCAATAACATACTTAAATGCAGATCCGAATTTAAAAATAATTAATGGCAAAACTATACTTACTGGCAAGTACAGATGTAAATTGACCTTTATCCACTAACATAAATAAAACAGTAACGAAAAATGGTAAATAATCACTATCCAGGTAACTACATCTAAATATTTGAAAAAACTAGCTACAGTAAATTTCAAATTCTGCGTGAGAACTAAATGAAGTTTTATTTTTAAACTGGACAAAACGTCACCGACGGACGGCACGATGACGCCGTCGAAACCGAATAGCGATAAAAATGCTGGCAAAGCAACCGACGCCAGGGCAAGGAATAGGTTTCGGTTTATATCAGCAGCTGATTGATGTTGTGTTCGGAAGAACATACTTACAGGGTGGACCACTACAAATATGATCATATCTATACGCAAATAAATTGATCTGAGTGATTCTTGAATTTGGATTGATATCATAATATTAGATTAACATGAAGGCCAAAGCCTTAACATAATTTGAGCTATTTATGATTCAAAAAGTCTCCAACCTCCAACTGCTTGACAGTAAAGAAAACTACAGAATTTAAATCAGAATAGGCCAGAGGTACTTACATTAAACAAAAAATTGCATCGATCCGATTGAAAATGCCCAATTGGCGCGCGCATAGCTATTTTCAAGCAATCAATCTCAGATTTGCCATAAAAAGATTTTAACAATTTTCCGTACGCGAAGGGGAAATACGAGAAAATCAAGGTTAAATTGAAGCATGCAGAAAAACGCAAAAAAAATCCAAAGTTTTCGATATTTCGGTAATTTCACCAGTCTTTGCTTTTGATGCATTATCGGAAATTTGAAGGAATACGTCTTCCAATGTTAAGGTTAAAACACGTAGATTAATTATTTACTTGAAATTTGATTGAAAAGGGGTTGAAGCAGAAAAAATTGGTGGATCTGGATTTACCGTAGATTATACAGTGACATAATTTGGTGTTGATGTTACGGTCGTACCTCCTTGGGATACACGTTTAGATCTTGTTTCATGTGAGGCTACTGATGGCGGTTCAATTTCTAATGGTGTAACCATTTGCTTTACAATTTTAGGGCATGTCTGGGTTTGTTTTATTGGTTCTATCATTTGACAAAGAAACATCTGAAAAAGGACTGACTTAATCGAAAGAACTTTCACTTGCTTTCCCCTCATCAGAGATACTTGCTGCAGATGACCTCTGTTTCTGGATCACTCGCTCGGTCGTCAAAGAGAGCTTAAATTTCCAATAGGGGGAATTATTACGCATAACATGAGGCTGGAGTGATTTTGCTTCATCTTCCGGGAACCATTTTGCCTCGCAAACAGAGGATTTTAAATTGTTGGAAAAATGTCTTAGGTCAATATTGAAATTCTAAGGTTATGTTATACAGGCTTTCCTAACGGACGAATTTCCCTACGTCTTGCATAGAAGTGATGTAATTGTGTCCGTTATTCTATAGATGTGAATTTTTATTCATTTAAGGGGGGGTTTCAAATTCTGGGACCAAATTTTAATTGTAGTTTAACTTTAGGAGCCCCCCTGTAAAAACGTCTATTTGCTTCGCAAGCTTTGATGCAACACCTGATTCAGTTGCATTTATATTAATATATTTTCAAAGCTAACAGTTTGCTTTCCATGCAAAAAAAATGGGCATTAAAATTTACTTAGATTTATTTGTATAAATATAGCAGCCATAGTTTAAATCTCGTCTAAGGTAATGGCATGGATTGCAACTAACTTGCATAATACTCAGAAATAAATATCAAATCCGGCATTATTTTAATTACTTAGTGTAATAAAATATGAATACTTGGAAATATAAGTTATTAAATTACCGCTCATACATCATGCTGAATCATGGAAATTTTGTCGAGTATGTGAAACTTAAACTATCTTGTGAAATTTTAAACTATTGATAAGAAACTGCAATCATTGAGTGTTTCGCTAATTTATATTATATTCGTCGATCCTCCCGTTCATGGCAAATCAGGCACAATTCTTAAAATTCCAAAAAAGTCATTCCAAAGAATCATAAAAGTAATCATATCTTCCTCAAATAAGACTGACTAACACAAAAGAATCCGTTATCTATTATGCGACCGATTTAACCATATGGTTTTGTATTTTGAAATTATTTCAGAAACAAAAGCTAAATTTCTTGAATACCTGTTATTATTATTTTCCATACAAAAGATATTACTTAGATTTAAGGATTCCTCAAATATTCTATATTTTTATTTTTTTACTTTGAACAGGAGTTTCTTTGGATCGCAGTCTGCCACCGGACCATGTTCATTCATCACTTTCTGAAAGGCATCCAGCAAGCTTTACTTAACTCCACATAATTCTACTTTTTAACACTTCATTCCAAGAATTAAACCATCCATTACACATTGTGCCAGGATCAATTGCTAGACTTATATTTCATCCAATCGGTACAGTCATCTTAGGAAGGAGACGGCGGGTATTTTGGAATTATATCATCAGCTTTGCCAAATGTCCAGAGTAAAGGTAATAAGCATTAGGCGATTTTATCTTATTCCTCAGTTGGCTAAGTATCCTAAATATTCATAATTTTCGGAGCCTGTAGGTTTTTTTCTATAGGCTGTCAGAGATTGAATTGTTTTCTCTTTGAAGGACTGGTTCACCTGCAACATGCACTACTTTTCTGGAAGTAGATTCCTTCGATCCTATCAAATTGAGAATACCCTATTATGCAAGCCAAATATAAATCATTTTCGTCACTCAACTAGGTCATTATCTACCTACTGAAGTAGGTCAACCTCTGTTAAAAACTAACTATAAGTGTAAAGTTTGGTTTTGATTGCATACGTTACGCTTTCAACCCTATATGTTGCTATGGACTAATATATATTTCCAGTACAGCAGTTGTTAATATTTTATATCCACACCCGGAGGGTCTTCATACATCAGCTTGCCATTTTCTTTATGAAGAATATCAGCATAGCTTTTCTTGTATTTGCATACATCTGCATCAACCAGCTATGAATAGTGTTTATTTTTCCTCTAGAGTTTTTCATATATATTCTCCACAATTTTCATCAATATATAAGGGAGTATCGTCAGTAGATGCCTGAGAGCTGCTTCACTCTCAGCGTTCTTCTGCTTCTTCTTCGGTCTCATATCTGGATCGAAAGAAGAGTAAAATATGCTCCGGGATCAGGATCGGATAGGTCCTATATTGAAAATTAGATCCTGTTGGAGAAAGAGGTAAAAATTGTTTCACAAACACGAATCCTCCAATGACAATATAGAAAATGATCACAAGAAAAAAAAAGAACTAACCCATCAACTCCCTATTTTATTTGTGGGGAGCACCATCACCGCATCTATGAATGTGTGCATCATCTACGAATATTGTTGATATATAGTCTGCAAAATCTTCATCAACCTTAAGGGTAGGATTGTAGGAATATGCCCAAAGGTTACCTTGATCTTGTAGTGTTTTTACAAGCTTTTATTCACTTTCACCTGTGGGTCTGTCTGTCTGTAATCAAATCTTGCAAGCTGAATTAGAACTACTTCTAAATGTCCGATTAACTTGAAATTTGGTACACGTTTATAATTCCGAAGACAATACGATATTATAATGTTGTTAAGTTTACACCCTCTCCCCCCCTTTCGGGGGTAGGGAAGGGGGCACTACTTAAAGTATGTCCGATTTCGGTTAAAACCCCCATATACCAATTATATGGGGGTTTTTGGGGACAAGGAATATGAATTTTCTATCACATTTTGAAAATTCAAAATGGCGAATTCAACATGGCCGATATTGGGTTAAATGTTGCAAGTCAATTTTAGCTGACTTCTACATATCCAATTGGCTCCAAATTTGGCATGCGTTTGTAGTTCAAATGAAAATATAAACCTATGGTCTTGCTTACACTCCCCCCTCCCTTTCAAGGGTTGGGTAGGGGGG